>JAPWTK010000544.1:177500-282643 GCA_029963805.1 Aromia moschata | reverse complement strand
AAAATTTCATATTGATCTGACTTCCCGTTCCAAAGTTATAGGGGTAGTTCCAAAAAAAAAACGGGACACTGTGTATAAATTTTATCATTTTTTACCCGCCAAAGAGCCACCATCTTGGAATTGCAAATTTTCAAATTCTGACTTCAGATTCGTGACCAGCGGCCCTGAAAACTCCCTAGTAACAAATTTGATATAAAACATGTATGCCGCAAAGGGTTAAAAAAATATAGTAGGTATGGTGTTAATTTAAGTTTAATTATGTATTAAATTGTTGAAATGTCTACTTTCATGGTCATTAATTCCGCACTCAATATCCGGATTCGCATTTATCCCCGAAAGCAAAAACTGTAGGACTACAGAACTGCTACAGAGTAATTTACCCGTTTAATTTGGTATGCAGTTCATTAAAATACCACAGCAAATGGAAACGGAGCATCTAATGACTTATCTAACTAAAAAAAAAAATCATTGTCGGGGGATTAGCTACGATTCCAATTCCGTGTCTGTCCGCAACGAAAACATTTACAAGTGTAATCCTGGAAAGGTACATATTTCATACAGCAATTTAAGTTTACTTGATCTACTTGTTAATATTTTTGATTATTCACATCACTATTTTTTAATAAATTTATCAGATTGAAAATTAGTCCATAGAAATGGAACATTCAGACAAAACTATAATTACATGTACATATCTTAAAAAAAATCCTCAAATTGTAGTGTGAAATCGGAGTTTTTATTGTTAAAAAAAATTAGATAAGTAATCACAGCGAAACAAAAAGACCTAAAATTACTTTAGAAATGGTAGAAGGTTGATGGCCTATTCAACACAGGACGCCTTTTAGGATATGCAAACAGAATTTCCACACTTGGATTCCGACAGTTTTGCCAAGTTTTGACTAGATCTGTTGCTTTGTTTAAAGAAAGAGGTGTGGAGAAAATGGAAGGCAGTGGGAGATCTACTGTCATATCCTTATGATTATTTGTGGTCACGAGAATATGAGGGCACATGTACTGAATCAATAACTTCTTAAAACTGTACAAAAACTGATTTTATAAAATTTAAAGGTATTTTTTTTAAAACTGCTATTTTCATATTGCATACTGCTATTTTCATTCGCTTATTCATTTATGTTTTTTTAGGTTAGGTTGTATTAGGTTTACAAACTTATGCTTATTTGTTTAGTAATTTAAAATATTTAACTTTAAGTTTATTGCCACTTTAATCCTTAAAGCAAAGTCACTTGTTTTGTCAGTTGTTTTATACTTCCTTATGCACCCTACGAGGTCCTTTTTCGTATTTTAAGGTTAGGATAAACTTGAATTTTTAGGTAATTGAGGAAAATGAATCGCGGAATTGTTCAAAGAAACTAAAACATGAACGATATAGGAACTCATCTACTCCTCACACACTTCGCAGAAACGACTTAGGTATGAGTTAGTATTCGGTTGGTGGGGTAGTTGGGTTGGGTTAGGTTTTATTGATAAAGGCTTGTGTCAAAGAATTGCAGTAGTACTAAGATTACCGTGCAATAGATTTTTCTGTTAAATTTATAGGGTTTGACCGGATGACTAGAGGTTCATGGGAATAAAATAGTTTAAAATCAATGACTCCTTCAGAATTCTCCATCCCAACATTTATCCCCAGTTTGTAACACTGTTAACATTGGACATTGTTAAGGAAAGATTTTTGAATTTGAACTGGCGAAAATACTGAATCTCACCCACAACATTCGAATATCGGTAATAATTATAGGATGCTGTACTATTCGACTAGAACATATTAAATAAGCAGGAGATGTGATATACGAGGTGTGTAAATTAAGTAACGAGAGCAACATAGCGCCCAATCTAGCAACACTGCAAGTACGGTACATACATACATGTAATGCACCTTCAGTACAAGTTTGAACTTGTTAGAGTCATTTGTTTGTTCATTGTGACTGTTTTGGTAAACCACTTTTTCCTGCGTTTTAAAAATGAGTGACATTAATTTTGAGCGTGTGCTATCAGGTTTTACTTCAGACTTGAACACAGCGCACAGATATTTTTGCAAAATTCCAACACGCTTATGGAGATAGTATTTTTTCAAGAGTCCAGGTTTTTCGGTGGTTTAAGGCATTCTCAGAAGGAGGAGAGTCGATTGAAGATGAACCATGCAGCGGAAGGCCTTTATTTTCAAGGAGTGCGTTCAGATCGTCGGTTGTCGTCGGTTGACGACAACAATGATCGGGGAAGAGTTAAATTTGAATCACACGACTGTTCATCAGATTTTGACTAACGAATTGGGGATGAGGAAAATCTGCGCAAAAATGGTTCCTAAAAACCTTCCGCTGGAACAAAAGGACATGAGGTGAGAAAGGTGTCTTGACTTTTTGGAATCGATTGAAAATGATCCCCATTTTATTGAACGTGTCATTACTGGTGATGAGACTTGGGTGTTTGAGTAAGACTCAGAAACCAAGCGCCAAAGCATGGAATGGCACACTTCAAGCTCTCCAAGACCCAAAAGAGCAAGAATGAGCAAGTCGAAGATCAAATGCATGCTGATTGATGCTTTTTTAATACCCAGGGAATTGTCCACAAACAGTTTGTGCCTCCAAGCCAAACAGCAAATCAACCCTTTTACAGAGATGCGAAAAACTTAGCGCTTTCAGCAAACGAGTTTTTAGCCAGTAAAAACATTCCTGTAGTTCTTCAGCCTCCTTATTTGCCAGACTTAAGTCCTTGTGACTTTTTTCTCTTCCCGAGATTGAAAAACCATCTAAAGGGACGTCATTTTGGGACCATAGAAAACATTCAAACGGCTGTAACCGACCAGCTGAAGGCTATTCCCGTATATGAGTTCCAACACTGCTAAGAGGAATGGAAGAACCATCTCCAGCGCTGTATGGCTTCCCAAGGAAGTTATTTTGAAGGAGACAACACTGAATTATAATTCTATTCAAATAATTTTTTTTTTTAAAAATCAGTCTCACTACTTACTTTACACACCTCGTATAACAATTTTTTTTAAATATTTACAGTTTTCAGTCACAAATGACAGTTGCGGACATTTGCAGACATTTCATAAATCATTATGATCCATTTTTTTCCACCGATTCGAAAAAGGACAATTTTCTGTATACCGTACTGTAGAAAATAAAAATAAATAATCTCCCAAAAAAGGGAAAGTCGGAATATTTCACTTAAAATCATCGTATCTAAATTTTGTGAATTATATTAGATATTACATATATAATTTTTAACACATAAAGGATCATCATGATCAATTGCTGATGATCAATTTTTTTCAACCAATTCGAAAAAAAGGACAATTTTCTATATACTTTCCTGTAGTAAATAAGAAAAAAAAAAAAAAAAAAAAAAAAAACAAAAAACAAATTTTATATTCGATATATTCTGTAATAACCGTAGCATTACTAAGATTCCGTTTGGCCATTATAGTCACAGTGACCGAATTAAATAGGTACCTCCAGTCCAACAATGATATACAACAATGCAAAACAAAGTCTGAATTTTTCTTCTTATTTACATAATTTATTTAGACTCTCAACAGAGCAAAGAATTTTAAAGTTAAAAATCTCCCACATAAATAAAATAAAGAACAAGCACCGTCGTATTTGTACGTTGCTATTTTCTTGGCACAATTCCTATCCATACACCAAACAACAGTTTAGTATCGCTAACTGGGCAACGCAGTGCATAGAGAATGATACAACCCTAATTGAGTACCGCTGAAAAGACAGGGCACAGATCTGTGACGGAATTTATGCGCATAAATGTAAGAATCTTGTGTATTTCTAATATTTACAAACAACCCACAAAAAACTAGTAATTATTAATAATAACATAAGAAATTGAAATGAATCAAGGTCGGAGCTCACACATTATGGTATCTAAAACTGAACCTATGAGGTGTATAAATTAAGTAATGAGACTTTTAGAGAGAGGTTTTTAATTTTTTTTATTCGAATAGAATTACAATTCAGTATTGTCTCCTTCAAAATAACTTCCTTGGGAAACCACACAGCGCTGGAGACAGTTCTTCCATTCCTCATAGATTCCTCAGATACTGGAATAGCCTTCAGCTGGTCGGTTACAGTCGTTGGAATGTTTTATATGGTCCCAAAATGACGTCCTTAGCAGTGATTTTTCAATCTCGGAAAGACAAAAAGTCACAAGGACTCAAGTCGGGCGAATAAGGAGGTTGAGGAACCACAGGAATGTTTTTACTGACTAAAAACTCGTTTACTGAAATGGCTGTGTGACAAGCGCATTGTCGTGATACAACATCCAGTTGTTCTAGATGTTTGGTCTCACAAGCATGCCCCTTTTTGAAGTTTTTCAAGAACCTCTCTGTAAAAGTGTTGATTTACTGTGGCCTGGTGGCGCAAACTCTTTGTGGACAATTCCCTGGCTATCAAAAGAGCAAATCAACATGCATTTGATCTTCGATTTGCTCATTCTTGCTTTTTTGAATTTTAGAGAGCTTGAAGTATGCTATTCTATGCTTTGGTGGTTTCCGGGTCGTATTCAAACACCCACGTCCCATCACCAGTAATGACACGTTCCATAAAATAGGGATCATTTTCAATCGATTCCAAAAAGTCGAGACACCTTTCTAAAGGCCTTCCGCTGTGTGGTTCATCTTCAATCGACTCTCTTCCTTCTGAGAATGTCTTAAACCACCGAAAAAAACTGGACTCTTGAAAAAAACTGGGCTCTTGGTTCTCGAGGCGTGTTGAAGTTACCAAAAGTATCCTTTCAATGAAGAAAATCTGATAGCACAGTTCTCAAAATAATCACTCATTTTTAAACCGCACTAGAAAAAAAAAACGGTTTACGAAAACAAACAAATGACTCTAAGTAAACTGTCACAAAGAACAAACAAATGACTCTAAGTAAATAACATTTCAAACTTGTACTGAAGGTCATACGAACCTACGCAAGTCCCGTCTCGCAGTGTTGTAGATCGGGGTACTTGCCAGTCTCGTTACTTAATTTACACACCTCGTACATTGATCTCTGAAGAGGAAAACATATTTTTTGAAACATAGGCCCAAATCAGCTAGTTGCATATTTTCAAATATACTTTCGCATACAAAATAAAAATAAAAGACTGTCTATTTTCTATTTATGAAGCCTAGTACCATGGTTATGGTTCCAAGGTTTTGAGTTCTTGGGAAAACACATTCTTTACATATGAATTACTCCAAATCTTACGTATGAATTCTATTTAAACCAATGATGATCTAATGACAGAAAGACAAATGACTGACAGTTGAAAGCTGTGCAAAAGGCACCCGCAACAAGTAACGCAATAAGTAGCCTTCAGGATTCCGTAAACTACTTGTCGTAGGGTGTATATTAACCTTGACTGTCGAGAACAAAGATCTTTGTTTCTTTTTCGACTTGGCACAAACTGCCAGAACATCACAAATATTTGTCCTTAACTGAATGGTCTACTAACTTCTGATAATGTAAAATATAGTCAATATGTGTTTTCCCATATTTTTGGAGATGCTGAACATAATCCCGCTGTTTATTAGTTTATTTTTTCCGCCCAAAACAGACTAGAGTTCTTAGAAAATTACTAAGAAAATTCAGTTTTTTTAAAAATCTTTGTCATACACTGAAGTTATATACCGCATTTGACAAGCTGTATCATTTCCGAGATATTTTGACCCGCTGAACATTATGCTGTCGTCAAAATTTGAGCTAAGTGCTCCTAAAGGCCAATATTGAAGATAAATTGACCCAAAAATGTGTCAATTTATGACATTAGAAAAAACTGTTTTGATTTTTGTTCGGAGTCTCAAAGTTTGTATATTATTCAGAAATTCAAGGATTCAGGCGAAGATTGGGCAATACTTTCTGACTCATTCCGTCCAAATACGGCGGAAATAATGTTTGAACAAAATATTGGAAATCATTGGATTGAGGATTTACTGAAGTGACTCAACGACACAACTTAGACTTTCTGATAATTTGACGTGTGAAAGACAAATTCAAATGACACCATGGTGATCAGTGAGTCAAAATACGCTGGAAATACGTCATAAATTGGGCCATTTTGGGTCAATTTCCTCCCAAAATTGGCATTTCGAAGGATCTAGGCCAAATTCTAACAACGTTATGATGCCCAGCGTGTCAAAACATGTCGGAAATGATATGATTAGTTAAAGTTGTCAAAGTTTATGAGTTCGTCAGTCAAGGCACATTTCAAGAACTTCGTGACAATCAACGGATCAAGTGAATAATCAAAAGTGCGTACGCTTGCGCTCCATTCCCCTACATTTTTGGGTGTTTGTTGTGCAAGGCTGCCTACTCGATGACATCCATACGTTCTCTACAAGCCCGCTGCGTTCTGCATAGTGAATGCTTATTAGTTTCTCGTTTTTACGTACCTCTACAATCCTTTGTTAAGGAAATTTAAGACTTCTTTGTACTAGTTAAGAGTTTATTTAGTCTAAGCCCCGCGTTTTTACAACCCGAAAGGTGTCCGCATTCAGCTATATGCGCCTTGTTATAAAAAACAAACAAGCTTATTAAATTTCAGGCAGCCCGCTTTATTCTTCGGCTGCTGCTTCGAGAAGGTTAATTTGGTGTGTTATTATTTTTACAGGTGCGACTTTGGGGTGAGGAATTGACATTGCAACTACACGGTAGCGAAATCTTGAACTAATATGGATAAGAAATGTCTATTTCTGCGCAAGTTTTCAAAGACTTGGTAACTTAACCTTTAGGATTAGGATGTACGTAGTTATTTATTTAAAATGTGAAAGCAAGTGTGACATGTGTTATTGTACTCAGAAGAACAAGCGAAATTCAACAAAAACAAAAACTATAGGGTGTTCCACTAAAAAAAAAAGTTATCTTAATTAAACAGCTTTTACATTTTTCTTTCAATTGTTTATCTGACAGCATATTTTAAAATTTTACAAAAATAAGTTACTCCTATATTTCTTTTCGTAAGTTTAAAAATAACGGAGAAAAGGGGGCATGAGATTTTCCACGAACTCACACTATCCGAAGTCAGTCACCTAAAATTCACACCTCTTTTTTATTTCTCTTAATTTTCATCAAATCGAAAAATTCAATAAAGGGTTTTGCACGACTTATTATGATTTTTTAGAATAATTAATCACGTTAAAAAAAACTCAAATTGAAAGATTGTGAAAAAATATATATACAATTTTAATTTGTCAATGATGTTGCCATAAAATGTAGAGGGCGCTCTCTGCAGCATTCTGAATACATAAAAAATGGTGTAGGTTTTTTGTGTTTTATAACTTTAACTTTAACTTTTTGTGTCTTATGTCAATAAAAGATGAAAAAATCAATATTTTCAATAAACACATAAATAATCTATGACCGAAAAAGCTTACACCATTTTTCATATATTCAGAATGCTAAAGACGCCTCACAATTTACATGAAACTTATTGAAAAATAAAAAAAAAACTTCATCAAAAAAAGTTATTTACGGAAATCGAAAATTAAATTATAACTTTAACACACCCTGTATCTTAGTTACCAATAATTTTTTTTATAAAGTAAGTTTTGTTAGTTAGTAATATTTGTTTGTTGTAATAAAGTAAGTTTTGTTAAATCGTAATGTTTGTACCCAAATAATCTGTAGTTTCAATGTGTCCCCTTAACAATGAGACATCCTGTATGTTTTAAATAGAACACCTTGTTTTTTTTACTTTAAAATATTATCCTTGGTTTTCTGATTACAAAAATGTAATCAGAAATTTACAGTTAAATTAAGAAATTAAGAGTTTGTTAAATAACACATTGATTATTTAATAAACAAATTTTCAGAATTTTAATATACAGTGCGTCCATAAATTCGGGCATAAATACATTATTAGTTAAGCAAACAAATTTGAGACAATTCCCGAGACAAGTCGATTTTTATTTTAATTCACTGTATTTTCAAGTAATAATTGAATATACAGAGTGAACCATCTGCGACTGATAATACTATCGGTACTTTTTAAAAATGATTCTGTACACGAATCAAGTTTTAGAATCACAAAACCATGATTGATGAAAACACCGGATGACAAGCATTTGTATGTAAAGTTTAAATTAGACAGGGGCGTTACACTAGAATTTTCTGTAAAATACTTTGATCCCCCCAAGAATCCTTTTTCCAGACAACCAGTTTCCAAATACTTTAGACCGTACAATCTGGTTAACATTACGATGTTAATGTAAGGAATTTTTTAAATGCGACATTCCCAAATAGATGGATCGGACGAAGAGAGCCAGTAGAATGGCCTGCTCGTGCACCAGATTTTTACTCCAGTAGATTTCTTTTTCTGGAGATATTTAAAGTCGAAGGTTTACGTTTATCAATTGGATAATATCCAGGACATAACAGAGATAACTCGACATGAAATATTCGACAAATAACACCTAACAAATGTTAGATATGAGTTCATTAATCGGGTAGCCTACTGTCAAGTTGTTAGTGGAGAACATTTTGATTTTATTTTGCTTATTACTGTATATCTTTTATATTTATTTCTGACTTAAATATTTGTTTAGTTTTAATGATAAATTATTAAAATGCCCATGAACTGTAGCATTTTTGACGAACTAAAATCATAATGTCAACACATTTTGTTCGAAACAAATCTTAAAACAATTTGTTGTACTTAGTTTGAATCTTGTCAAACGTTCTCGGAATACCTAAGATTTACTGAATATTGATTATTTAGATTCGAAACTTTTGATTTATGCTCGTACAGTGCAGATATCGGATTACAAACCGCATTTCCTATTGTTAAAGCAATACACGGAATTGTACGATTCTGCATTTATGACCAGCTAATTCCGTTCCGAACTGGTAATTCTTGGTAAGTCTCCTAAGAGATTCTACACAACTTGGTAACTTAGTTTCTGTTTGTTAGATAGTCCAAGTTGCTCCATGAACTCCGCAAGTAATTAAAAGATCCACATGAGAGTTCACCGACCTTCTGCAGAGCGACAAATAAAGTTCTGAGTTTTCCTTGAGATGTCCAGTAAATGTATTCACCTAGTAAAATAGTAGGTAAATCCAATCGTCTAAAAATACTTACATAATCGATAGTTTTTAATATACAGTGAGGTCCATAAGTAATGGATAAATGCATTATCTATGTAATTTACAATTTATGAGTAAAATCCTGAAACACGTCAATTTTTAATTCTAGAATTACATTTTTTGAGCATAACTTTATACCTGCCCCACCAACCCCTTTGGAGTGACAGCTACCCCTTTAAAATTTTTAAATAGAACGAGGGTGCGTGTAATAGCTCATTTGATAGGGTTCTTAATTATCTATTCAGAAACATCGGGTTTTTTGAATTTTGTATATTTTTCATCAAGAAAATTAAATTTGATAATTTCAAAATTATTATTATTATGAAATGTATACAATCAAGTGCCTATATACCAAATATCGGTCAAATCTGACCTTTTTAGTTAATTTTGTGTCAACATTCAACTTAAATGTATCTGTTTCCCTGATACGCTGCGTAAAATACCCAACAAAAGAAAGAAGTAAAAAGGGTGTCTTTTTTACATATCAGAAAAAATTTTACATTTAAATTTCTTTATTTGCTACATCTGTGAAAACTTATTATTCTATTATGTTATTTATCGCTGATCGTCACGTTGATCATTATTTTAACAATGAGTCTTTCGGATACCCAAGAATGTGGTGATAAAACAAGAACGCAGAAGCAGGTATGCGAAATATTCAATACTAAGTATCCTGACCGCCGCATTTCCCAGTCTACTGTTAGTAGAATAGAAAACAAATTCCCTGAATTTGGAAATGTCACAGATATTCCTAAATCTGGTAAGAAACGTATTTTAGACGATGAACAGAAATTGGGTATATTGTTAGATATTTAAGATAATCCAAATAAACCTACAAGACAAGTTGCCACCGATAATGATGTTAGTAAAACGTCCATATTGCGTCTTCTAAAAAACTAAAAATACCCCCCATATAAAATTCATTTGGTTCAAGAACTTAACGACGATGACCCTGATCGCCGATTGGAATTTTGCGAAATCATGGCAAATAGATGCCAAGATAATCCTTTATCTATAAAAAACATTATTTTGTCTGATAAAGCAACATTCATCTTAAATGGAACAGTCAACAAACAGAACTGTAGATACTGGAGTACAGAAAATCCACATTGGATGATGGAGGCCAATACTCAATATCCTGAGAAGGTGAACGTTTGGTCTGGAATTATAAATTCTCAAATTATCGGACCATATTTCTTTGATGGCACATTAATTGGCGCGCGTTACTTGAATTTCTTGCAAAATTTCTTAGTTCCAGAGTTAAGAATGCTTTTCCCAGATGATGGCAACCCCAATGAAATTGATAGAAATATTTGGTTTCAGCAGGACGGAGCTACACCACATTTTTCATTGGAAGTAAGAGCCTATCTGAATCAAGTTTTCCCAATAGATGGATGGATAGACGCGGTGAAATTGAATGGCCTGCTCGTCCTCCCGATTTGCTCGCCTTCCCGATACCACATCGTAAAAATCACTGTTCATGAAATTTTAATAAAACACAGCGAGTTCTGGAGAGGGATATTAATCCTTAATTGTTTTAATCATGACAGGGCTTTTTCGATTTTTATGATATTTTTTGGTTCAACTTTAGAAATTTTTCATGTCTATGAAATTATTAAAAATTATAAGAATTTAAGCAATCTTCAAATATTGGGTGTACCATGACTTTCATTACTAACTATCACTGTTTCAAATTTCAAACTTATATCTCAAACACTTCACGAGTTATCATGTAGGTATACCAGAAAAGGTTAGCACACCAACAGACAGACAAACAGATATGATTTTTCTTTTGCTTGAACTTCAAATTTCGACGTTTCAGAAAATTTGAGGCTTATTTAACCTCTAAAATTTTTAAGCAATTTTTCATCGATACTAGATATAATTCCACCCCACTACATGGATTTGGAAGGAATACCAAACTACCCTACAGTCAATAATTTTAGTTTTTGTCGTCAAGCAATGTCTTATCACAATTTTAAATATAAATTTAGAGTAATACCAATATAATTATAGCGTCACGCATAAAACATTAATTTTAATGTCACTAACTTTTAAAACTTTAACGTATTCTTCACTTCATATGTTATTATTATATACTAGCTAGGAAACATTTCAATTTAACCAAGTCTGGAGTCTGGAGACCTCCTACATAGTTAGACTTCTCCGTAACCGACACTCTACTATAATTAATATTGTTGACATTTCTAACTTGCTTACTATATCTACTCTGTCTGCCATTAGCCTTCCGAGATTGTGAACTTAACTTTAAACTAATTATTCATTATTATGTGTATGAAATTTACCAAAAAAAATGGTGACAATGAAATGTTATAGTCGAATACTACAAAAATTGTATAGAATGATGGATTTTGTAACAATAAAGTCGGTCTGATTAAATTCTGTGAAAGGACTATACAGTGCACAAAGGGTATTGATCAGTAAGATCCGGGTAAGTATGCTGTCACGCAACGCCGATAATATACAACTCTATGATAATTAAAGTAAGAACCGTATTTTTCAAGCGCATATTTCTTGTCCCTGTATACCCACGCCACTGTCCATACGTAGAATGTTATCCCGAACGAAGTCTTCGCGGGACTTCGTGATACACTTTCTCCGTAAGACGGAGAGTTAGTCACTCGTGAATTCGTGTACTGTATTTACATATTACCTGATTTTGTGTGGATTTCTACAATAATGGCACAACAAAAACTGGACGTTTTCCACGAAACACCGAGCTACTATAGTTTTCTCGACGCGTGTTTCGCCAACTAAGTTGGCATCTTCAGGTGAAGATTAAAACTGGTTTTAATCGTCTCTTGAAGGAGGAGAAGATTAAAACTGGAACCACCGCCGTTACAGCCTTAAGTGCCAGTGGGTAGAGGCAAATGCTCCAGGACAATCGGTACCTAAACCTGACGTCTCCATGTAGCAAAACTGACATGCTTTGGACTCTTTCAGTTAGGTTTTGGAGTTCTGCCCCATCCACTGTATTAAGCAGACCTTTCCCTTACTGGCTATCATTTGTTCTGTGCCCTCAGCAAACATTTAATAAATAAATAATTTGACTATTGTCATCATCTACAAATAGTCATACTAGTCCAATCAACGAGCGAAAGCCCCCATGTAAATTGGTCACTAATTGTTACCAGCAAACAAAAAATATGGTCGTATAGAGAAAACAATTCTAAGAAAGATAGCGTTTTTTGCGACTCGAATTTTAATGGCGAACATAACCAAAAAAATTCGCAAAAGTAAAAAAAAAAAACGGTTTTTTTTGCAAATAAAAAAAAATCAAGTTCTACACAAGAACGTTAAATTAGAAAGTCGTAGGTCTTAAAAATGCGCATCGAATGAAATTTGAACGAAAAAATCGAACGACTCGAACGAACGAAAAATCGATCGAAATTTGAACGAACCGGGTCATAAACATTTGAGAAAAATTTAAAAAAAATGTCAAAAATCGCGTTTTCGTATTTTTTCTGTATAAATTCCAATTTTGTTTGAACAGACTTCTTGTTAACCACAAATATAGCCCAAGACAAGCGGAAAATGATCCTTTTTTTCAGATTAAAAAATTTTTTTTTTCGAGTTATAACGATTAAAAAAAAAAGACGTTTTCAAAAATCAGTTTTTACAGAGGCAAAAATGATCGTCCAGAAACGATCATGGGCTCATTTTATTCACGAAGACTTGTACTTTCATGTTATTAAAAAAACAACTCGCTTTTATTTAATTTTTTGCATAAAAAAATGTGTTGTAAAATTGTATCATTTTTTCGAACCGGTTTTTTTTCGAATAACTTTTTTTAATTTTGGTTTTACATTTTTGGCCGTTGCATATTTGAAAACTAACCGCACGGCGACAGAGTGGAGGGACACTCCACTTGGACGCATCGAAAACTAAACACGATTTCAAATCGATCGCGCTCGCAAAATTATCTTTTCCTCCGCTTAAAAAAAAATTATCTCGGCTCGCTGAGGTCGTAGGACCTTATTTTTTTTTTTTTTAAATGCGTGTTTTAAATGCCAGTTTTCAAATATGCAACGGCCAAAAATGTAAAACCAAAATTAAAAAAAGTTATTCGAAAACAAACGGTTCCAAAAGTGATACAATTTTACAACGCATTTTTTTTTACAATAGAATGAAAGTACGAGGCTTCGCCGGTTCTGTCCCCTCTGTTATGGAACCTGGTGATGGACGGACTGATAAGAACCCTTGAAGCAAATGGACATACTACTATTGGGTATGCAGATGACCTTGTGTTGACTTCACAAGGAAAATTCAATCACACAGTTAGAGAACGACTACAGATGGCTCTAAACGTAGTAACAGATTGGACAGATCGAGAGGGGGTTAAATATAAACCCCCGAAAGTCCAATATAATAGCATTCACCAACAGAAGGAAACTGGACGGAGTAGGCCCGATCCGACTGCGCGGTGAAGAAATAAATATTACGGGAGAAGTAAAGTATCTTGGGGTAATCCTGGACTCAAAACTTACTTGGAACCAACATATTCAAAATATAAAGAAAAAGGCAGTAATGACTCTGGTAATTGCCAGACGGGCCTACGGAAGAACATGGGGACTTAAACCAAAAATGGTATACTGGTTATACAATATGGTAGTCCGCCCCATGATAACATATGCATCTTTGGTATGGTGGCCAAAGATGAATCAGAGGACTGCTGTTACGACTCTAGGCAAGATACAAAGACTTGCATGTCTAGGAATAACAGGGGCAATCAAAACAACACCAACAGCTGCAATGGAAACCTTGCTCGACCTACCTCCATTACAATATGTAATAAAGGGGGAGGCCAGCATGGCAATGTTCAGACTGGAGAATTCACCCAACTTCAGGGATACTGAAAGACGGGGCCACACAAAAATGAATCATATGACGAGTAACATACTTGGTATGAGAACAGATCATATGACTGTAAAATACCAATTCAACAATAATTTCGAGATTATTATCCAAGATCGGAACGAGTTGGACAGAAATACGGTCAATAGACCAAACATCAATGAATTGACCTGGTACACGGACGGGTCAACGACTGATAATGGAACTGGTGCTGGCATCTATTGTGTGCAAAATAAACACAAAGAGAGTCTTCAACTAGGAAAGTTTACCTCTGTATTTCAGGCAGAGGTCTGCGCAATTCTCGAATGTTTGAGGATCAATAATAAGAGGGCATATATTAATAAGCGGATCAGAATTTGTTCAGACAGTCAAGCTGCCCTAAAAGCCCTTAGCAACGCTAAGGTGACATCAAGACTGGTATGGGATTGCAAAGAAGAACTGATAAGGCTGGCAACTCACAACAAGGTCACTTTGATGTGGGTGCCAGGTCATCAGGGTATCGAAGGCAATGAGAAAGCTGACGAGTTAGCCAGAAATGGATCGTCGGAAGATTATATTGGCCCCGAACCGGCCCTTGGAGTGGCAAAAACCGTCATCAGGGGACATATTAATGAGTGGGTCAAACAACAACACAAAGAATACTGGAGAAAAATGCCCAGACAAATACATGGGAAGAAATTCATTAAAGAACCATCAAAACCCGTAGCCGAGCAACTGTTAGCAATGAACAGGAAACAGCTATGCACTATAGTAGGGTTACGCACAGGACATCTTCCTGTTCGAAAACACCTAAATAAAATGGGCCTGTACAACGGAGACCTAAGATGCAGAATGTGCAACAAGGAAACGGAGTCAGCCCTTCACATTCTCTGTCAGTGTGAGGCTTTGGATCGCAAACGGCAAGCAATATATGGAAAACCCTTTATGGAACCAGAAGATTACACTGCACAGCCAGATATGACCCTGTACAAATTAGTGCAGGGAACAAAGATTTTAGACTGGGTGCAGTAAACCGGTACAGGAGAAAATACAAAAAGCCCAAGAGGCTGCAGTATAACCGGATAGTACAAGGACGGCTCCTGAAGGAGGAAAAAAAAAAAAAAAAAAAAAAAAAAACGAGGCTTCGCCAATAAAATGAGCCCACGATCGTTTCTGTACGATTATTTTGCCTCTGATTTTTGAAAAGCTGATTTTTGAAAACGTCTTTTTTTTAAATCGTTATAACTCGAAAAAATAAAAAAATTTGAATTCTTGAAAAAAGGGGTCATTTTCCGCTTGTCTTTGGTTGTATTTATAGTTAACAAGAAGTCTGTTCAAACAAAATTGGAATTTATACAGCAAAAATACGAAAACGCGATTTTTGACGGTTTTTTTTTAATTTTTCTCAAATGTTTATGAATCGATTTTTTTCATTCAAATTTCATTCTACGAGCATTTTTAAGGCCTACAACTTTCTAATTTAACTTTCTTGTGTAGGACTTGAAGCTTTTTTTTATTTGCAAAAAAACCGTTTTTTTGACTTTTGCGAATTTTTTTGGTTATGTTCGCCATTAAAACTCGAGTCGCAAAAAACGCTATCATATTTTTTGTTTGCTGATAACAATTAGTGACCGGTTTTCTCCCCGTTAATTGGGCTAATACACAATTTTTTCGCTTTACAGCCGCGTGATTTCTGGGAACGTGGTATCCGCAATCTATCGCCACTCAAGTTTAACTACATTTAAAAATTACTGAAACCAAAAGTTGCAGAGAAAATTAAAATGCAGAAAAATCACCCAGAGAAGGCACTCTAAACGACTTACTAGCTATAGGTTGTGACAGAGGCACAGTGTTTAGGTCTGACCATTCAGCGAAAAATATCGTAATTTATGTGTATTTTAAATAAACTACCCAGTAGAGCTACCAACTGTTGAGCTTTCTATATACGAGCCCGATCGCATATGAATTGGACCAATAAAATTAATAACAAAACTTTCTATTTCGGGGTTAGTTGCTTTTGTTAAAAGTTACAATAAATGTTTAAAGTACCGGGTTTCTATTCAGTTTTAGTCAATTTGTTCCAGTTTATATGGTCACAATAACACAATTGTTTATATGTTAGCTTACCTTGTACACAAAAGACTCTCAAATTGGTAGCTCTACTACCCAGTTAAATAAATGAGGTGTTGTTTTCTGCAGAAACATGCATATGTGCTAACTTCTCATTTATTATGATCATTGGAAAATTATTCACACAACATCAACAAACGTATGTAAACTAACTCCAGCGTTCGCCTCATTATTTCAAATACACGAGATATTCAAAGCTACAAAGTAACTATGATATTTATTTCAAAGAGTATACAGAGCTCCACGGGCATGCTAATATTTGCTTTAATCTTAAATTAACAAAACAATGTTTTTTCCGGCTTGCAACGTTACACTTCAAACAAGGACGCGAAGCGTTATTTGAAGTAGCTGCATGTATTTTAAACGCAATCATAAAATAAACAGAATATCATGTTTCTAAAACAAGTGATTAAAAGGTCTATTTTATTAGATGTCTTCCCCCTCAGATCTGTTTCTTTAGAATACTGTTATTGTATACCCTAGTTTTGTTAGCAACTGTTCGTGTTAAATTTTAGAGCCAATGTATTGCCTCTATTTTGAATTAGGTTTGTTACGGTTTTTTATACACAATATACAGTGACGGTTGGGTCAGTTTTATGGTTTCTGATATACAGATGTTTTGTCTCTTAGCATGTTATAAAAATTTATGCAAAAATCTATAACTTTTGTCTGAGAAACCTTTTTCTAAGTTCAATAATAAACTCGCAATAACTTCTGGAAACAATTCTGGAAACTAACACTGTACAATTTAATAAAATTATAAAGTCGTTCAATAAATATCAATAACTTAAACTACCATTTTGTTTTTAAATTCAAATATGAATTAAATTATTTTGTAATGATTAAAACTTAGAAGTTAAGATTTCTTCCATCACATCAGTAATCAAATGTGTTTGCAATTTGTAGCAAATGTAATATGGTATTCGAATCTATTTCTTACTTCTTATTTCTTATTTAGTATTCCGTGTATATTTTTATTTTTGTTAACATTATTTGGACACAATAATTGTGTCCAAATGGTTTATTGTAATCCACACTTGCTTAGTTCTGAATATGCAGGTACCTAACTATCTTTATTTTAATCTGTCTATTGTCTATATTTGTCTATAATCTATAATTATAGTAACTATTGTTGCTTCCTTTATTACCTGACTTAAAAGGTTCTTATACTTTCTAAATATAATAATCAAGTTACATCTTCTTTATTTTTTCGCCATTGTTATACAAATATGGAACTCTGTATTTGGCCTCTTAAATGAGTTCGTTAGTCCCAATCTTTTTTTTCCTTCACGTGACATACCATTTCTTTGTAACATTGTGAAATATGGACTATCATCTTCTTCAAACATGAAAAATGTTTTCTGAATAGCCAAACAATCCTAACATCAATACTAGGGTGATTCGTTTTGAACGACTATTTTTGTTTGTCTGTCATTGACAATTGCCGGCCCATTTTTTTGGAAACACCTTTTTTTTACATTTTCTCGAATTGCGCCAAAAGTTAAAAATATTTTTTGATAAAATTTTTACTGTTAAGTAGCCGCCGAAAGGAGAGGGAAAAGGAAAAACTGATTTTCTTCGTCTTTTTTAAGCGCTATAACGTGCTATTGCTTGTTTTTCTGAAATATTTTTTTTAGTACTTAAAAAGTGAAAAAAACGGTTTTTCACACGTTTATGATTTTTTTTGGATATGTTCCTACAAATCGATTTGATCCAAAACTAGTGCACTCAAATTGCACAGTTTTTTACCTAATTCTTTTTTTTTAACGCTTGAGGAATTTTTTGAAAAAAATTTCTATCTAAGTCCAGGAGAATAAAATGAACAATTTAATTTTACTCCTACTGTCTCTTTCGGTGGAGGCTCAGTTATGGTATGGGATGGCATATGTTTAGAGGCACGCACAGAGTTGGTGCGTGTTGGTGGTTGGTAACTTTACAATTAGTTAACGTTTCCTGTTAAGTTTTCGTTCAAATTTGTTATGAAAAAAAAATTATGGGGAAAAAAACTCCAATTCATCTACGTTCCTTTAAATTTGCCGGTTTGTTTATAATGGATCTAAGCATATTATGCTTAATTTTTTTTCCAATTATTGCTGTTATTTCGACAATAGAACGATTTTCTTGTTTCTAATCTAATACATCTTGTATAAAATTTAATATTTTTTTTTACTCCTCAACTTTTCTCTACAATAATTAGTTCATGAATTATCTAGAAGAAAATGAGAAAAGACACGGATGTTTTAGAGGTTTTTTCCTTTTTGTTTAATAACAAATTTTCCACAACTTTTTTAACTGACACTTTTGAAAACCGATACCGCCTGGTCTAAAAGGCTAGTAGATATATGATAAGATCCTAGATTGAGGTAGTCGTGAAGTCTGATAAAAAAACACCAATCTGGATGAAGTGCTCTAAAATCAGTTCAAGCCTACAATAGACCTTTAGTTGGTCGTGGTTTCAAATAGGACTATATCCACCGCCTGTATTTTTAATGGTAATCTTAATAAGCATGACATTTTCTAAATTGTATAACAATATTAGAATGCCAGAAGACTACCGTACGTTGTGATGAATATCAAACATCGTTACGACGTTGATCGAGAAAGTAAACACTGACGCAGAGAGCAGAGCCGCTAAAATTGTTTTCATTTTAGCTATGAATAAATAATAACGTGAAGAGTGGAATACGCATAATTTCGACGTTATTCTCCGGAGCAGAATACTTTTTTTAATGCCTTTCATTTACCAGATATACGTTCTCATTAAAAAGACAATAAAAATGTAAATTTTCATAACAAGATATGTGAATGGAAGTAGTCTAGTTTCATTTAAATTTCATGCGGAGCCTCAGAAATTTTTCTAAAGGTTCCGCACGGAATATGCTCGGGAGTATGTTGACAAAGTTTTATAATCAGATTTATGCGACAGTGAATTTTTTATTGGAAAAATTCTGACGATATAGTAATAAGGACCGTATTCGCATACAACGTGTTTGCAAATTCCACTGACACCGACGACGTTGACTGCAGGTTAAGGGTGACAGGTAATTTAAGGAAAAAATCCAGATAAAAGGTTTTAGTTTTTGAGTTGTCGACCTCCAAAGCTAACCTAAAAATATACAAGGTGAGGCTAACTCGTTAATTAATTAAATTTAATTAATTAACACCAGCGCGCTGTAAGTGTGTCGCGACAAGTTTGAACAGAACTGTGTCTGGTGATACTTTCCCCACCCTGAACTCGCTAGACAAGCCAGTGTATCGCTCAGTTTGACTGTAGCAAGTGTTCAGACGGAGCAACAGGTTAATCTCAATGTAATATTAAAAGAAGTGTATGCGAATAAATGTTTATCCCGCACACAAGTTCCTGGATGGTTTAAACGGTTTAAAGAGGGACGTGAAACAACCGAAGACGAACCGAGCCCTGGAAGGCCCTCAACTTCAAAAACGGACGAAAACTTTGAAAAAATTGGTAAATTAGTCCGCGAAGATCGTCGTCTAAGCATCCAAGGTCTTGTTGAAATAACAGGAATCGACAAAAAATGTGTTCGCCAGATTTTGCATGAATCGTTCAACATGCGCAAAGTTTGCGCATGTTGAACATGCGCAAAGTTTGTCAAAAAATGGTGTTAAAATATCAAGAATTATAATATAACAAATTATTATTAAGTTAATCATTAATATAATGAATTATGCAACTCTAAAAAATCCACATTAAAATGATAAAAAGTATGTACGAGGTGTGTAAATTAAGTAATGAGTTTTTTTTTACACTTTTTTATTTCAATAGAATTACAATTCTGTACTGATTCCTTCAAAATAACTTCCTTGGGAAGCGACACAGCGCTGGGGACGGTTCTTCCGTTCCTGATAGCGGTGCTGGAACTCATATACTGGAATAGCCTTCAGCTGGTCGGTTACAGCCGTTTGAATGTTTTCTATGATCCCAAAATTACGTCCCTTGAGGTGATTTTTTCTGATCTCGGGAAGAGAAAAAAGTCACAAGGACTCCAGACAGCCGAAAGAGAAATGTTTTTACTGGCTAAAAACTCGTTTACTGAATTGGCTGTGTGACAAGGCGTATTGTCGTGAAGCAACATCCAGTTGTTCTTGATGTTTGGTCTCACACGCATTACCCTTTTTCGAAGTTTTTCAAGATCATTCCTGTAAAAGTGTTTATTTACTATTTGGCCTGGAGGCACAAACTATGTGTGGACAATTCCCTAGCTATCAAAAAGGCAAATCAGCATGCATTTGATCTTCGGCTTGCTCATTCTTGCTTTTTTTTGGTCTTGGAGAGCTTGAAGTGTGCCATTCCATGCTTTGGCGCTTGGTTCCCGGATCGTACTCAAACACTCAAGTCTCATCGCCAGTAATGACACGTTTCATAAAATGGGGATCATTTTCAATCGATTCCAAAAAGTCAAGGCACCTTTCTCTCCTTATGTTCTTTTGTTCCTGCGAAAGGTTTTTTGGAACTAGTTTTGCGCAGATTTTTCTCATTCCCAATTCGTTAGTCAAAGTCTGATGAACAGTGGTGTGATTCAAATTTAGCTCTTCCCCGATCATTCTTGTCATCAACCAACGATCTGAACACAGAAGATCCCATATTCTCTCGACATTTTCATCGGTGCTTGAAGGCGAAAGTCTTCCGCTGCGTGGTTCATCTTCAATCGACTCTCTTCCTTTTGAGCATGCCTTAAACCACCGAAAAAAACTGGGTTCTTAACAATACACTGTCTCAGTAGGCGTGTTGAAGTTTTGCAAAAGTGTTCGTTGCGCCGTGTAACTCTGAAGCAAAACCTGATAGCACACCGTTGCTCAAAATTAATATCACTCATTTTTAAAACGCACTAGAAAAAAAAAACGGTTTACGAAAACAAGTCACAAAGAACAAACAAATGACTCTAACAAGTTCAAACTTGTACTGAAGGTGCATTAGATGTTAACCTACCGCCCGTCTCCGCAGTGTTGCTAGAACGGGCGCTACGTTGCCAGTCTCATTACTTAATTTACTCACCTTGTATATGTAAGGGTGTTATTAATAATTAAGATACAAGTATTAGAAGTTTACAAATGCTTGCAGAGAAAAAGAAATAGATATGAAAATAGAATGGTTATGTAGACGCATCCACGTGACCAATGAAATTTTAGCATTATGCACGATAACAATAAGTTGCCGCAAAGCGCCTCATACCGATGACAAATTTAGATAGTGCCCACAACACGATATATTTCGAATTGTAATCGATTGTAACACTACACCGCGTTCAAAGACATTATTAGGTATTATTTCAATGCAAATAAAAATTCCCAAGAGCAAGCCGTTCGCCATGGTTAAATGACTATGACTATGGGAAATTAAGCATCGTGAGTTATACACCTCGATAAAATCGCAAGGAACAATACCACAAAATATATAACTATGTCTGCGTTGGAAGTTTAATTTCGTCATAATTAACATGCTATCAGGTATCTTATCCGATGTTTTTTTCTGAGATGAATCACGCGAAATACGAATTTTGACAACTAACTATAGAGGTCTAAAAAACTAAGGCTTTAGTTGTTATGGCAAATATATGTATAAACGTAGTCGTAAATCAATTTTTAATCAGAGAAGCTCGTATCTATAAGTAGTTTATATTTGCCTTGTGGTAAGTTCTTTGGCATACACGCTAAACATAGTTGTTTACAACAGCCATGAGAAACAAGAATAATTTACTGGCGATGCGAAACTTTTCCGGATTCTGCTTAAAATAAAAGATTATTTTCTTTTGGCGGATGCTACCAAAATATGGTTCAGCTGATTGTTAAAATGCTCTACGAGAATGCGTTCAGAGGACGTTTAGAATAACTGGGAATAATATACAGTATGTCCCCGGATCAAGTTTAAAAGAGGAAACAAATTTGTGTTTTTGATTTCTCAGAAAAAGTCACTCTTGATGATTTGTTCTCGAGATAATACCATTTTTTTCATAATTTGGACTTCCGCCTACTAGAATTTTTTTATAATTCTTTAAAAAATTCTAGTAGGCGGACTTCATTGCAAGATATCACTGACAACTGCTGACAACTAATGAGTCAGTATAACTTCAAATCGAATCTTCGTCGTTTTGCAACTATTTATATGCTATAATGTTGACTCTAGAACAAAGAATGTATTTGATTCAATGCTACGGAACTAGAGAAGAGTGATATCGTGTTGTTATTAATAAATTTAACGAAAAATACCCGGAAGTTAGCATTTCTAATGTCGAAGCAAAGAAGTTGGTGACCAAGTTCTTAGAAACAGGCTCTGTTTTAGACATTAAAAAATCAAAAAAATGGTTGAATGAAGATGATGCTGCTTCAGTTCTTGCCCTCCATTCCGTGAGAGAAGCTCCAAGATTATCACTTAGAAGAAGGGCAATTGAAACTGAAATAAGTAAATCGCATTTACAGAGAATTTTCAAGCAGAACCGGATTTTACCATTTAAACCAAAATTCAGGCACACCTTAGAGGAGGGTGATGAAGCCAAACGTTTGGATTTTTGTTTGGAGATGGGCAACAGAGTTTTAAATGACGTAGGATTTCATAAGCGAATTTTATTCTCCGATGGATCTACTTTTTCAACAAACCTCGTCGTTTCCTCTCAGCATTGCCCGTATTGGAGTGAAACAAATCCCCACTTTATTATTTCTTGTTAAAGCCAATATTTCAAAAAAGTTCATGTGTGGTGTGCGGTTTCATATACAAATGGCATTATTGGTCCATATTTTTTTCAAAGAAAAGTTAACTCGTAACACATATTTGGAGATGCTACATTTTTTTTTAACAGATAAACTTGATGAACTTCCTTTAAGTTAACGAGAATATTTTTTCCAACAAGATGGGTGCCCTGCTCATCATGCCGTTACTGTCCGTAATTGGCTCAATTCCTAATTTAATGAACACTAGATAGGAAGAGATGGTCCCATTTTATGGCCGCCAAGAAGCCCGGATCTGATAATATTGGACTTCTATCTATGAGGACATTTAAAGCAAATTGTTTATCGTGAACCACTAGAAAATGATGAAGAGCAATTAAAAACAAGGATTCGAAATGCAGTCAAGTCCTTGTCAATTGAGGAAATTAGAAATAGTTTTAACGAATTTAGAGCTCGAATTGAAATTTGTTCAGAAAAAGGAGGAGCATTATTTGAATAAAAAAAATTCTGGTTTAGTTTTGATTTCATTTTATAATCAGTTGTTTAATTCAGTGATTAAAACATGAGACTAAGTAATTCGAATAATTTTTTTAACTAACTAATGAATTGAGTTTCTATAGCATATAGTATCCTAGACAACGAAATTATTGGGTTAAATCCGCTAAACTAGAATTACTTATAAAATAATTTGCGTTTTGGGGGTTTGAATTCGAGCAGGGCAAATCATCAAGAGTGACTTTTTCTGAGAAATCAAAAAAACAAAATTTTTTCCTCTTTTAAACCCGATCCGGGGACATACTGTATATCACAAGTAATTATTACAACGTATAATATGGGATGGCATATCACGTTAATTGACTTATTACTGTAATTGTCATTTCTAAGTTAGACAATATTAGGTGTACTAGCTTTCACCCATCATCCTTTGATTTTTATAATTTAATAAACAGAGGACTGTTGGGTATTAGACCACTGTTCTTATTCATACTACTGTTACATTTAATGATTTCTAAACTTTCAAAAGCATCCAACTGTCTACTGTTTGTTACATATCTACAACTTACAAGTTGTATAGATTGTGTTCAAAAGTATATTGGACAAACAAAAAGATCTATGTTGACTAAATTTAAAGAACACATGGCTCATTTGAAATATGGCAAAACGGAAAAATGTGTTGCCCAAAATGTGTTGCCCAACATGCTTTTGACAACAACCATAGAATAGACACGAATAATTTAAAATTAATTAGAAATGTAACAAACAGTATTATGAATAAAGACAATGGTCCAATACAGAACAGTCCACTCTTTGCCCTGATAAACAAAGACATATGTTACGGTTCAGCGAACCGTGACAGCATATTAAGTATAAATAGAGCAAGTGTGTGGGTTAGAATTTAGTTTCAATCTTCTCCTGAGGATGCCGACTTATTTGGCGAAACGCGCGTCTAGAAAAGTATAATAGTTCGGTGTTTCGTGAAAAACGTCCAATTTTTGTATTCCACGTCGAAGGTTTCAGTACCCACTCCAGGATGTCTATAAACATCAAAATAGTTACTCTAAAAAAAAAAATTTATTTTAGACCGAAAATTATGGTGCAAAAAAATTGTCAAATATTGGCCCTATCTCATGACCCCAAGTTTTTTTAAGGACCCAAAGTTCAGACTTTGAGTCCCTGAAATTTGAGTTCAGCGGACATAAAACGTAAAACTAGCTAATATTTGCAAGTGAAGTGCTTCACAGACTGAGGTCTACGTGGCGGGGATTGAGCAATTTCTTGAAATATCTATGTGTAGGCGCCATTTTATGTTCACCATATTTTCAAACTCATTTAAAGCCCACACGGAGAAGCGATAACGAAGTGGATGGTCATTTTTCTTTACCTCTTAAGTAAGTTGCAACTTGTAAGCAAATAATCCGAGGTCTTTGTGCAATATTCTCCTCAGGGAAGTGCGACTGACATTAAGTTGTTGTGCTCTGTGACGAGTTGAGGTTCTTGGGTTTTCACTCACACTTTAGACAACAGCAGCAATTCTTTCAGCTGTACACACCGGACGAGCACATGGATGACTTTTGTTATCCATAAGCATTTCACAAACTTTCCTTAAGAACTTTCTTACACCAGGCGCTGACGAAGATTCATTTCGACCAAAAATTGTTCTCAGTTTTCTCATTTAGTTAACGTTTTTCAAGCGTAAAACGATCCATTTCTTACAGCGGAGGTTAGACACCACATAGGTATATGTCAAATGTCAAGCGCGTCAGTGTCAGCAATGTAGAAATAACGCTCAGTTTAAAGAGAAACCAATAATAATTTTGCCAATTTCACTGAGGGGCACTATCCGTAAGAGTAATGAGGGGTCCTTTATACAAAACGCTGTACGTAAATGGCAACTTCCATCATTTTTCTAAACAGCTGTTTTCCAAAGGAGACGACACGCTCTAAATTAAACTTTGATTGTGCCGTTATCATCTAAGCCAAATCACATATCCGTGTCACCTTAAATCATACTGACAGAACGAGACAAATTCCTCTCATTAGGCGCATACTTAGACTCCCACTAGACCGTGGCTAAAAATAAAACCCTTAAAGGCAATTTATTTATATAAGGAAGGAGTTGCATCTTATGCGTGGTCACGGATTTATATTTTCTTTGGATTTTTCAAGTGGTACGCTCATAATCGGCAGCTTATTTAGACTGGCAGGACGAGCCACCGTCGCATCCGCGATGAATCAAGTTTTTGTGGGACTATAGGCCGTCTTGCTCGTTACCCTGTGAGCGTTTGTTTCTATTTCCGTCTGCCTAATGAAAATAAATTTTAAGCCGGTAACGCCCTATTAAATTATAGTTGATTTATGTTTATGGGCAGAGATAAGTTCATAAAAAAACTTGAATCGCTATGCAATAAAAAAACCTCTAGTTTATTTGGTTACGCTATAGAGTGAGTCTTAATTTAACAGAATTATTTCTGTTCTGTAGTAGGTGTTAGAAATATTCAAATGCAGGGTTTTATAAAGGGTGTAACAAAATTTACGCAAGATTTGAATTAAACAGAAAACACAGGTTTTTCACAATTGTATTTTTTTTTATTCAAACATAAAGTAGGGGAGAATCAGGAACAGTGGCCACGTTTTTAAAAAAAATGTAATAAAAGCCAGAATTAACCTTTTTTCTCCACCCCGATAGCACTAGGTGACAAATTCTATATTCTTCTCTACAGATTTTCACTCTGAGACAGAAAAAAATAATGTTTATTTAATAAAGTTTCGGAATTACAAAATTTAAAATAAAGTGGCCACTGTACCTACTCTGATGGTACACTGGGTCACTGGGCATTAGGATATGGGTACAGTGGCCTTTCCCGTATAAAAAATAGAAAACAATGCAAACGGGTGATATTTCTTAGAATAAAGATATACCTATTATGTTAAAAATATGTTACAAAAATAATAATAGTAATAATGCAGATTATATTAATTTAAAAAAAAAAAACTGAAATGTATACAGCGAAGTAGTTTAACTGCTAATCGTTAACAAATACTATACATGGACAAACTAGGGTAGAAAACAATAATATAATTAATTTGCCCGCTAAAGCCATTCTAAATAGTCCTTTTTCTAATGGTCGTACAGCAGTCATCCCTTATTAATAGAGACATCCAAAAAAAACGTCATCAAAGTTGGCCGAGAAAAAAAAAGACGTATTTCTATTCTTAATCGAATTTATAACCTTATTTATTTGTCAAGACTGTCACATCATATGACAGCCATTGTTTATTTTACAAATTGTGACACTCACTTATCAAAAGTTTGACATAACCGAAAAGCTTAGACCATACGGTACGTACTCTTTTGTCGAAATTTTCCATGACCATTTTCCATAAATGTGGCTGAATTTCGTTGATGAAGCGTTGAATCTCCTCCTTCAATGCACGGGTGGATGTGGGCTTGTTTACATAGACATTTCACTTCAAATAACCCCATAGAAAGAAATCCAATAGTGTTAAATCACTTAATCTAGGGGGTCAATTTTAATCAGCCAAACGAGAGAGTACAGGACCAGGAAATGTCTCATGCAGTAATTGGTTTCTTTCACAATCTGTATGGCATGTCGCACCGTCTTGTTGAAACCACATGTCGTCCACATCAATATAATCCAATTTAGGCAGAAATAACTTGGTTATCACGTCGCGATATCGAGCACCAGTAACAGTAACTGCTTGACCAGCTTCATTTTCGAAGAAGTATGGTCCAATGACGCATCCAGCCCAAAATCCGCACCAAATAGTGATAAGTTGTGGATGCATTTGTTTTTCGACAATCACATGTGGATTCTCTAAGCCCTAAATGCAGCAATTTTGACGATTAACGAAGCCATCAACATTCGAACGAACAATCCATTCAACAAACTCGCTTCGCTGTGCGTGGTAGTTAGGTTGCAGTTCTTGTGTCAACTGAACTTTGTAAGCATGTAGACGCAAATCTTTAGTGAGTATACCTACGCTGTAGAGAGCTTGAAAACTGAATTCCTTGAATAACAGGATTACTTGCCCAATAGTGGTTACTGTAACTGTTCAATACGACCCTTCCTCCAAATTGTACATAGCATTATACAACATTTCTGGTTGAATTACAGCAACTTGCTCCCTAATACTGTCTTTTAATTATTTCAGAATTGTTGGTCGTGTTCTAAACACTATTTTTTTTAAATAATTCCAAACCAAAAATCCACTGGGTTCAGATCAGGCAATCTTGGTGGCCAAGGATTTTCAAAATGTTGGAAAACAGCAGTTAACAAGTCTTTAACTAGTCGGTAAATGTGCGGGGGTGCTCCATCCTGTGCAAAATTATGTTTTCAATTACGTCCTTGTTTTGCAGCTGTGGAATTGCATAATCTCTTAATATATGTATACCAGTAACAGTGACAATTAAGACATTTATGTTAAGCCAGTTTCTGTTCTGACATTTTTAAGAGTTTCTGTATTTCCTCGAAAAAATATGGATCAATGATAAAATCTGTAAGACCTTTCTGAATTATTGCATGTGGATTGACCATATTTGACAGTTGTGAGTATTTAAAGAAAAATTGGCCTTATCTGTCCATGAAAGGCGGTTCAATTTCAACGTGAGCCGAACCTGAAGAAAAATCGTACCAGATTAACAAATCTGCCTCCATCGTCTTTGCAGTTACATCTTTAGGATTCTGCGTAAAAATTTCCAAACCATGTTGTCCGGCATTTGCAATCGTTTGGATATTGCATTAACACTAATGATTACTAGCAGATTAGTATTGGCAATTTTGTTTTTCCCGAAGAACTTCTGCAACATCACTAAACTTTGGTCTTCCTGATCTCGAGTGGTCCATTACAGACCCAGTTCTCTCAAATTTGCAACACAACACTGCTGTCAAACACATGCTGGTACGAAATATTCGTAAACCAGGTGTAATTTCTGCTACATTCATAATAACATTGTACTACAACTTATAATCTAGTTCCTAAATTTTTGAAGAAGGGAGGTTTGTCATGTATCATCACTGGCTGTCACACGTATGCATTTCACGTAGTTGGAGAGTAATACTGAGTTGGATTTTATAATACAAGAATGCGATAATTAATATAAAAATCTTATAAACGTAAATTTCAAACGTTCCGTTAATACCCTGCATCAGCTTCGGTTAATAAATCCCTGATAAGATGAACGAAAAGGGCTGAGACAATTTATCACTTCTGGATTCTTAATTAATGTAATAAGACAGAAGTACGGTTCTATCCTTGGTCCTGACAGAGTTAATCACTGCGAATGTCCGACAAATATAATTAATAAGCAAACGCACGCTGGGATATTTCAGGATGTATACGTGTTCGCAGATGAAAAGTGCCATAGTTATATTGCACTTATAGGGAAACTTCTGCAAATTACTAGAATGTAACTAACGTTCTAAGATACAGGCGATAAATGGTTACATATTTCCATGAATGGTTCGGAGATTTATCAAGTAAAAACTTGTATTCCTCGTTTACAGTAGCTTCAATGGATAGATTTATGTTTGAAACAGGTTGTAATAGATTTAGACGCATCGAATTAAGTAAAAATATGACGGCTTCATTTATTAAAAAGAAAATTATTTATTACGTAAGACAACTTCCAACAAGTTCGCTAAAGTAACACTCTATGGAATTATTATCACGTTAGAGACGAAAGAAACATCGTCAAGATTGATTATGTCTTAAATCATGAGTACATACGTATGATATACAAATATTTGAAATTATTTTACCAAGAAGATGTATTCACATTTAAAATTAACTACCAGTTTCACCTACTAATGGTAATTAGTCCTTGAAAGTTCATATATCCATTAGGTATATACTTCGTTTGTGATTACGAAAATATTAAAGTAATCTAATTCTGAATCAAACTGAGCTCCCTGGACAAGCCAGTGGGTCGCTCAGATTGACTGTAGCAGTCGTTTGAATTAGTCCACCAGTGACGCGTCGAAAAAAATGTTAAGTGTTCAGATGGAGCAACGGGTTAATCTCAAGTTTCTTGTTAAACTGGGGAAAACTTTTACAGAAGCTTATGCAATATTAAAAGAAGTGTACGGGAATGAATGTTTATCCCGCGCACAAGTTTTTGAATGGTTTAAGGGGTAACACCACTCTAGCGACCGAAAAAAAGGCCTAACTTTAAGAATTAATTTTGGGACAATGCGAAAAGGAAAAGTATTTCTTTTTAGAGGGCTTATTAAACATGTATTGAATTATAAAAAAATATATATATTGTTATTTTAATACAAAATGGCGGAGATACAGCCAATCTTCAACCGCGCTTTTTTTAAGGTCCTTCACGGCCGGACAAATTTCTCAGAAACTTGAAGACCTAGAACAAAAAACGAAAATTTTTCTTAATCTACATACTATTGGCTAGAGAAGTACGTTGGGGTTTGTTTGTTTTTTTAGGGGTTTTTCGGAAAATGTAATTGGGAAGCTACAGTTAAAATTTCGGATCGATCCATTGAACGATCTCCGAATAATCTTTCCGGCCAGTTCGAAAAAAGTGGTTTCGGGAAAAAAGTTTTATGAGCACTTAAATTCTCAAAATCTCTTTTAATTTGCGATGCCTGCTCCATACATTTGACCATCTATATTGATGTTCGCCTCCTCCTCTTCCTTTCTGGATGATTTTAAAGACAATCGGGCCTTTTTTGCTGCATCAGTAAGAGAACGCTCAGAAAAAAATCCGAGAGCGCGAAATTTTGAAAATGACGCGCTCAGAGTGAGTGTGGCAAAATTGAAAATAAAACCTGTTAAAAAAAATTCCACTATGCGACCAATTGTATATCATTTTTATGACCCTAAAGTATAATTTAAGCCAAAAAAAAATCGATGTTTTCAAAATCCTAGAGTGGTGTTACCCCTTAAGCGGTTTAAAGAGGGACGAGAAACGACCGAAGACGATCCGCGCCCCGGACAGCCCTCAACGTCAAAAACGGACGAAGACATCGAAAAAATTGACAAAGAATGTGTTCGCCAGATTTTGCATGCGTTCAACATGCGCAAAGTTTGCGTAAAATGGTGTCAAAACTCCTCACTCCCGAGCAAAAGGAATCAAGCATGAACATTTGTGCTGACATTCTAAACGACATTGACACTGATCCAGGCTTGTTAGACACGGTGATTACTTGTAATGACAAGATTCGAAAGTGTGGAAACCGATGGAGGTTCTCAATCAGCTGACAGAAGCGGACTTCCAGCAGTGCTTTCAACGATGGAAAAGTTGTATGGAGTGGTGTAGAGATCGCCAATTGGAGTACATTGAAGGCGAAAAAGTTGCTAATGTAACGAATAAAAAGTGTTATGACAGCAGTTCGGTTATTTAATAGCCACACCTCGTATTTAAGAAAAATATTTTGCTAGCTGTCAAGTAGTCTTCGTTGAGGTGTGCAGAAAGTTGTCGCTAAGCCATTTCAATAAATTTTCATTGTCTATATAATCTAGCTGTAACATGTTTGGGAAACGGCCCTATAGAGAATGGGAGCATAGTAGAGAATATATTGTATTCTATCTATTGTGTTTAGAGCTCCTGTTCTGTTGGTAAGTCGATCCCAAGAAGTTCATTGCCTACACTTAAAAACGGATCATTGTGTGACCTTGTTATTGATGTGATCTACAGGTTTCCTTCCTCAAGGAAGCTTCTTACTCGAGGCAAAGATCTTTTTTGTTTAGTAGACCCCTCTCACCTCGTCTTAGCGGCAAATAAAGTCTCAGTACAGAGGAGTTGATATATAAATGTCTAAATTTAATTAGATTATTTTTTTTTTGCGATAAGATTTTTTTCAGAATTTTTTGAGACATTTTTTGGTTTTTGGGTCTTCGACAAAATTAAAAAATATTTCAAAAAATTCTGAAAAAAAATCTATTGCATTCTTTGATCGGTTTTAAACATGTTTTATTCTTATGAATTTTTTCCAAGAGTCTAGTTTTCGAGAAAAAAATTCCTAAATGTTTAAGTACAAAATATGGCGTGTTGGTCGCCATTTTTAATTTTGTGGACCGAAATTTATAACCACAATCATCGATACTCTAAGTTTAGACAAAAAGTACACGATCTACAAAGATTTTAGTCATTCCAAACCGGGAAGTCGATGAAAATCGAAGTTGAAAAAAAAATTATTGAAAAAAATCGTGTTTTTTCACAAAAAACCTCCATTTTGAAGTGGAAATTTTGATTTTTTCAAATTTTTATGAACACCATCGGAAATAGAAATCTTTTTTCTACAAAATTCATTGTTCGCGATTTTTTTTTCCGTCAAATTAGTCTGAAATAGCGAGGTGAAATTGGTGGTCCAAAAAGTGTCCTCCCCGGCGTTAATGGGTTAAGAAAGTTTTTGTTTTTTTTGTTCCAGGTCTAAAACTTTTCGAGAAATTTGTCCGCCCGTGGAGGGCTTTTTGATAAAGGTGTTTTTAAAGATACAGGTACGCTATATCGCCGCTATTTTGTATGAAAATAGCAATATAATTTTTTTTATAGTTCAATACATGTTTAATTAACCCTTCAAAAAGAAATCATATTCCTCCTCATTCTCCCACAATAAATGATCAAAATTGGGCCTTTTTTAGACCGCTAGAGCGGTGTTACCCTTAAATCATCCATGTAAAGTATGTATGTGAGTTTTATGTCCGGCTTCTCATGTTGATGCTGTACCCCCTCTTGTTTTATTATCAGTATTAATATTATTACTAATTAGATGAGTTTTTTTTAAATTATATTATAAGAATATACCCGTATGAAACTTTTGACACTTTCGTTGCCACAGCATACTTGATACAAAACCAGAAGTGCACCTGTCTACATACCCTATAATCCTCTAGTAATAACATATTTTTTTCAAGAGTGTTCTAATAATACCTACATTAAAAATATCTCCATACAATTCGCGTGTAAAAAGGGACAGCGTGGAATATTAAAAAGTCCTCCCAATTATGCACAAGTCGAGAGTTTGAATATAATATTTTGAACTGGTTTTACCGCGAAATATTCTGGTTTACTTGTGTCAAGGGATAGGCAGAATTCTATAAATATGCATGCTGAGTCGGGACCCCTTGGCCATCGGCCTGTTATTTCAAAACAAAAAAGCGCGGATTCCTTTATAACACATTTACCATAATGGGGGACGTGAATCGGTTAATTGCCAAATTACCATTATTTCCCTCAAAATATTAATTACCCCTATTTGCAATTTAAATTAATTGCACATTATCTCGGGGTATTGATAAATTAGTCCCTGTAACAGTAAGCGGTTATTATCAAAGAATGTAAAATTAATTTATGCAGAGGGACATCTTAGGTATAAATAACCGAGCGGTTATTAAATGGAAACAAGTGTAGGGGAAATCTGGGTAGCTTGGTGCAATGAGTATGATGAAACTTTGTTTTATTGTCAGTCTGAATTAAAACCAATTAAATGATTTAAGTTTAAGCTTTGCTATTCTCAATTTATACAGGGTGTATCTAAATAACACAGAAACAATTTAAGGGATGATTCTCCAATGAAAATTAAGGGGGGTTTTCGATATAAAATTTTTTTGAAAACACATTCCTCTGAAAAGTTATGCCCCTCCAAAAATTCTAAAAAAAAAATGTTTTTCTTTTTTTATCTTCCCTGTACATTAAGCTAAAGAAACGAAACTTGGTGAACAGTATATGTTAATAAAACTACACTTTCTGAAATTTTTTCGCCCCTGTAGTATTTTTCTAAGGGGTTGAAAGATGTTTTTTCTTATAACTTTTTTTTCGACAAAACTTTTTACATTTAAAAAGTGTATCTAAAAAAGTCCCATTCATTTACTAACTTTTCGATCTCCAGATAAAAGTGTATTTTTGGTCTCAAGTATTTTTGAAAAGTTCGGGATTAATGAGAATACAAATCTATTGCAATGCGTATGTTTTGAAATATTCCTGGTGAATTTCTTATCGTTTCACAACCTGCTATAATACGATTTCGCAAATCATCAATATTTCCAATTGGGCTTGAATAGACCAAGGATTTCAGATATCCCCATATGCAAAAATCCAAAGGATTGAGGTCAGGGGAGCGGGCTGGCCAGTTTACAGATCCTCTTCGACCAATCCATCGATTAGCAAACACCTCATCCAAGTGACTTCTTGCACGTATACTAAAATGGGCTGGTGCTCCGTCGTGCATAAACCATAACTGTTGCCTAATTTGAATGGGAATGTCTTCAAAAAGAACAGATAATCCGTCGAGAAAATGACAATATGAGTCACCATCTAATCGCAGTGGAAGAAAATAGGGACTATTAAATGATTGTCAATGATTCCGAGCCACACATTTAATGAAAATTGATACTGATGATTTCCTTCGAAAAAGCCATGGCGATTTTCCTCGGCCTATATGTGCTTATTACGAAAATTTCTAATACAGTCTCTTGAGAAATTCGCCTCGTCAGTAAATAAAATATTTCTTAAGAATTGTGGCGTTTGGACGATCATGTTAATTAACCATTGACAAAAAACCAGACGCCGTAAAAAATATCGATTCAGTAATGCCTTCACCCGTTGAAGATGATAGGAATATAACTGCTGTTCTTTTAAAATTCTAAAAACTAACGAATGGCTGCTATTACATATCTGTCATTTCAAAATTCGAATAGTTAACTATATTTTCGGTTTACCAACTATTTTCTTCACAAAATCATAAAACTTGCGAAAGAGTAAGAAAAAGTAACAGTAAATGACATTTCACAGTCCCTCTTTCAATTGTTTCTATGCATTCCATTGTAAACAACCGGCAACTTGATCTTATGGCAAAATATCCTCGCGTTAAACAGCTCGTCTTTTTGAAAATGCATTGCAATACATTTACTTTGTTTTCTCTTTAATCTCTAACCTTTCGAAAAAAAACTTGAAGAATGAATGAACGGTACTTTTTAGATATACTTTTTAAATATAAAAAGTCTTGTCGAAAATAATGTTATAAGAAAAAACATCTTAGGGGTTGATTATTTCAGCCCCTTAGAAGAATACTACAAGGGTGAAAGGATTTCAATAAGTGTAGTTTTATTTACAGATGCTGTTCACCAAGTTTCGTTTCTTTAGCTTAATGTACAGGGAAGATAAAAAAGAAAAACAATTTTTTTTTAGAATTTTTGGAGGGGTGTAACTTTTCAGGGGAGGGTGTTTTCAAAAAATTTTATACCGAAAACCCCCCTTAATTTTCATCGGAGAATCACCTCTTAAATTTTTTCGGTGTTATTTAGATACACCCTGTATACAACCTGTCCAGTACATTTTAGGAGCATATAGGAAAGGTAAAAATAAAACCTGTTCTTAATACAGTGCTAGTCAAAAGTCCCCCAACTCTCCTCGTATCTTTTGAACATAGTTAGACCAATTAAATTTGGAGAGTGAAAATAAACGGATGTAAGCTTCACTCCACTACTGGTAGCAGGTAACGTAATCGTCATGGGGCCACTGTGACCATAGTCTTCAAAGGGCCACTGTGACCAATAACTTAAAATGGGATCCTATGGCAAGTGATCTTGTGCCCCTGTTTGAAAGGTATTTAAAAGACCTATTCATTCACACTAATTTTGTTTGAGTTTAGAGTGGTTTTGATGGATCAAATAAATAAACACTAAAATTTCAATTGAGCGTTCAATTAATACGGATTCAAAAAATAGCCTTTGAAAAATTGTCAAAGGAATTGACGTTATTTTAATTCTCCAATTAAATAAGCAAAGCAAATTCAACTCTTTCTTCCAAGGAATAAACCATTGTCCATACTGTCATAAAGACTGCACTGTACCACAATATCAACATAACACTGAACAACCTGCTGATCTTGGCATTAAATAAAATTAGAACGAGCAAAAAAAATGCCACCATTATTAGAAAAAGCAACACTACTGCAATAACGGTTTATACTTTACTTACATCGGCACAAAAAAAAATCTGAACCCGAGGTCTGACATGTCAATTCTTATGAATGTATTTTGATGCGCTGAATACGAATCCGATGTCCGTTTTGCTCCATCACTCACCAGTTTTCCACAAAACACCAATTTTGGGTCCAAATTGCCCAAGAAAATACCAAAGTCTATTTTTTGTACCGTTTATTGCAGATATATCATTTCCAGAGTATTTTTAACCGCTGAAAAGGACTACGTAGTCCAAATTTACTTCTGACCCTTCATTAACCTAAAAAAAGTCCAATTTTGGTTCAATATTGGCCAAAAAGATACTAAAATCTATTTATTGTAACGTTTACTTCAGATATATCTTTTCCAGAGTATATTGAACCACAGAAAATGATTACGTAATCCAAATTTACTTGTCACACTTCACTAACCCAAAAAATGGCAACTTTGGTCAAAATGGACACAAAAATTCCAAAGTACCTTTCTATTTTGGTTACTTTGACTCAAAATTACCCCTATGAAATAGGACATCTTTTAAATATAGTTAAAAAGCTAGTTGATTGCAGACGGTTTACGCGATATATTGAAATTATTTCCCGGTCATATAACTGCGCAGAGATGAAAAAATCTACGCAGTGAGAACACTGTTAACGAAGTTAAGTTTAAATCTCGGTTTAAATAGCCAGCTCAAAATTGTACTTTGAAAAAACCATCTCCTAGATTGACTTTATAAAAACAAATAAAACAAAACGAAAAAACAGAATCTTCATTGCATGCAAAGTAATTGTAAAAAAAAGAGATATTTTGAAAGATGAAAAACTTTTATAGATTCGTTGCATGAATTTCCAAAGATTAACAAGTTACTAAATTGAAGAACTTTTAGATTTTTTAGAAACAAAGAAAAATAAAATGAATCTACACTGGTTGTTTCGGTTTGGTAAAGAAGTCATCCACTAAGAACTATTTCTTATAAATCTACTCTCCTACAACGTACCCAAATAAACAATGTATTCAATTCTTACTTTGAAAATGATACGTCGTAAAGAAATTGTAAATAGAATAGATTTGAAAGCCTTGTTTGCTAAACTGTTTTAAACCGAATTTGGGGTTTTGTAGGAAATTGAATAATGAGGAGTAAATTAGGACTACGGAATCCTTTTCAGCGGTTAAAAATACTACAGGAACGATAAATCTGGAGTAAACGGTACAAAAAATAGACTTTAGTAACTTTTGGCCAAAAATTGGACTTCTTTTGCGTAAATGAAGGGTCAGAACTAAATTTGGACTACGGAATTCTTTTCAGCGGTTAAAAATAGTCCGTAAACGATACATCTGGAGTAAACGGTAAAAAAAATAGACTTTGGTATTTTCTTGGGCAATATTGACCCAAAATTGGGGTTTTGTGGAAAACTGATGGGTGATGAAGCAAAACGGGCATCGTTTGGGATTCGTATTCAGCGCATCAAAATACATAAGAATTGACATGTCAGACCTCGGGTTCAAAATGTTTTTTTATGTGCTGGTGTTATCATAGAGTTTTATAGTGCCGAGCCCTGCGTTGCAGCACACATTTCCGGACCCTAATAATAATTGTTAAGATAATGTTTTCCTGTGATAAATTGGTTCATAAATTTGAAACCTGATATCTGAAGTCCTGTGTATTTATTGTCACATTAGATCGTTTTTAATTTTTTATAAACTAAAGTCTACTGGGAATTTAAAGACAAGTTCTGTCACATATTCAAATTGTGAGCTTATTATTAAGAAAACTTACCAATAGTGATATAGTTTTTAAATGCTTAGAAAGTACTTAATTCAACCAAACAAAAATATATGTATGTTTGCTTTATTCTGAGAAAACGGACTATGGAAGACAAGAACTGACAACGCCACTGGATTCTACACAAAAAAGAATATAAAACAGAAGACCGTTTTTACATTTCGAATAAGATAAAAGAAAAGTGAGGTAGAGGGGTTGTCCGAAAAGTGAAAACTTTCAGTTTCACACTACCTCAAAAATTAAAAAGGCTATGAAAATTATGTTTATTTCTTACGTGTTAACCGCAACTTTCTTTCTTCAATGACAGCTGGGTTATTCCATAAAAGTGCCGAAAATTGGACACCCTGTACACGTGAGATACGAACACAATATAGGTACTTCGATTTTTAATCTGCAATGCGCAACAAACAGCATATTATGCTTTTCGCAATAAAAAAGTTGCAAACAAATAAACTGCTCTGTGCAGGCACTTCCGTTTCCTGGCTGCAAATTGTAATCAATTCCCTCGATGACCAAAGCTATTGCGTCTCTGCAGCAAATCGCATAAAAGTTACGTTAATTCTATTTCGAACGAATCTAACTAAAATTGAATCTATTCGCAATCCGGGGCGTATGTTTGTTAATCTCTTACTACGAATTTAAATTTCAAACGTAAACGTCTCTAATACTGAGAAATGACTTCTTTGCATAGAAAAGATATCGTGATTCTAAATAGTGGAGATATATGGATGAACAACAGTCTAATATATGCATAGGGTGATTGATCGAAAACGTTCTTTAAAAGTATTGGGGCTTGTAGAAATGACAATACTTTCACACTTTCAAAAATGAATGATTTTTTGAAAATTTGACCTGTAATAATAGGCCTATGGCCAAGTCGATGAAAATATTTTCAAGATGGCTGCACCTGTTATACCAAAAGTCTGTGTCAACTATAATATTCTACCGATTTTCATTTATTTGTGTTACATTATAATTTTCCGTTTTTTTTTTTTTGAAAACTTTATTCATTAGCACCGTGACCTTTGAAACCATATCTAAATGTCATTGTAGAAAATCAAGTATCGGTATTAGCACTGTCGTTAGTAGAAGCTATGTAACAATGCTTTTATAATTTTTTAATTATGTACAGGGTGTTTAAAATAAAACTACCATTTACCCCAACTGCAAAGCATCCAAACTCATTTTTTTTAAATACGATGCCCCATATTGAATTTTACATTTTAAAGTAGAATTAAATTCTGAATCCATCTATATTAGCATTCCCTATACCCATATTTAATAGTTATTTAGTTATTTAAGATTTTTTTTTAATTTGCTTACAACTTCTTAGAAATCATTTGATTTTTTCGCTTATTAAAATTGTTAATTATTATGTTTTTCATATTTTCTTTATTTTCAATCCTTATTTTTTAAAAATATGGATAGCCTCATGCCCCATTTTATCTTAACAAATACAAAAAGTGAGTGCACCTAAACTTTATCATAAATTAATATCCATATTTGAATATTTTTGATATTTCATGTTGGCGAACACAGAAAGTATGCTATACAACTCGATTGACTCGAAGATTAGACAAATTGTACTATTGCTTAAAAAACAGTAACAGTAACATTAGCACAATCATTTTCATGGCAAATCATTAATGAATTTAAACAAAAAAAAAACTAAATACCTAAAAACCTATTAATGTAAGAATAGGGAATACTAATATATGTAGATCGATGCAGAATTTAATTCCACATTTAAATAAGTGAAGTAAAATATGGGTCATTCTTTTGACCAAATTTGAGTTTGGATTGTTTGAAGTTGGGCTAAATGACAGTTATATTTTAAACACCTTGCACATAATTGAGAAATAACAAAAGCCTTGTTGCATAGCTTTGGAATTAGGAAATAACAGAAAAATGGTAAAAGACAGGTATAGGGAAATCTCATGAAAATTTAATTCTCCGTTTTCCTGTTTTGAAAAAAATAAATAAATTTATATTAAAAAATATAAATTTTACGATCCAACAATATCGTATTATGTTTATCTATACTACGAGGAAAAGGAAGTTGCCAAATTAATAGGAAACGTATAAACAAGGTAATTATATGGCAAGTCTAAAACGTACCTTTACATAAAAAGAAAACGTTATGTAGACATTTTCATAAGAATCTTGAGTAATATTCATAAAATGGATAGTTTAAATCGTTTAGAGAACACTTAAGCAGCATTATTAACGTTTTTTTTTTTATCGAAGTAAGAAATTTTCAAGCTTTGCAAAAAAAACATTTAAAATGTACGACAAATATAACACTATTCTATGTAGCAACCAGAAGTAAAAAAAACTAGGTTGTATACTGCATATGTAAGTCAATAATTATATAATAATTCTAATTCTAATAATAGTACCTACATAATTCTAATGTTGCTATTCATCTCTTCGGTAAATATGAATATAATTTGTTTGTGTCTATCTAATTCAAAATAGGTCTGCAAATCCATTGTCAAATTTTACCTGAACTGGAACTTAGAAACGTCAAAAAATACATTATACTTATGAACTACTTAGAAATTACTTATTTTATGCTTGTTACCTGGAAAAAGAGACAGTACTTGAGGACAATTTGCATAAACAATTATTCCTAACCGCAGACTCGAATTATAGCCGACCCTTAAATATCTAATTTACTCGCAATAACAGGTATATACCTTTATACAAATATAATAGTAAACCCGTTAATCCCACTCCCCTCAATTGGGGTCCAGTATAATAAATTCCCAATTCTGTACAAGAACAATTCAGTTCCAATCGACAGTTTGTGGTTTCTGCATTGTGCTCTAGCTTTGAAAAAAAAAATCATTAGCTATGAATGGACAACGCAAAAGTTTCATTGTGGAAGAAATGAGGCATTTCACTTTGAATATGTTACGAAGGACACTACCTTATCTCACCGAGATCCAGATACGGATAGTTGCCGAGGATTTGATAACCAGAGCGGGTACTGAAGTAGGTTATAATTCCGAAAATGCTGAGAACAAGCCACCATGTAGGCCTTTTGGCCGATTTGCTAACTTATCAAGTCCTCCTCAACGAAACCGTCCAATCCAAGGAAAGAGCAAAAAACCAAACGCTGGTGCCGTTGATACATCTAGTTCCGGAGAATTCAGTGTGCCAAGAAGTTTTTCGACATTAGATAGACGAGAAAAACGTGTCGGATCTTCGTCTTCATCTTCTAGAATGACCGATACCATAGATAAAGGAAAAACCCGGACCAATCCTGATGTATCTGGTTTTTGCACTTTTAAATAACATGGTGGCAAGTACACCAAGAAGAGAAGACCATGTAAGTACCATTAAACCTGGGAGAATACTAAGGGAAATAAATTCAAACAACCTTAAGAAAAAACCAATGCAACCTGACTTAATCAGTGGACATCATAAGAAGAGTAGGATACCAAGAAAAATTCCAAGCACGACAACCAGTGAGTCTTCGAAGACCATAGGTGAAGTAAATGCAACGCAATTTATTAAAAAGCCGAAACCGACAGACGTTCGACAAAATGACAGTAAAGAAGTATCTGGTAAGATCACACAAACTATGAATGTGTTTGAAAGACTTTATTCAATGCGGAAAAGTAAACGCACCAATAAAGTGTAGCATACAGGTTAAATTAAAATGTTTAGCGTAATTAAAAATTGTAAAAAAGCTTGTGATGTAGAGTGACTAACTAATATTATACTAGGTTATACTTCCTTATATTTTACCAATTGTATAAGACACATTGTCAAAAAGTTGTTTTTTATTGACACTTAAAAATGTTGTACATAAAATAAGTTATATTTTTTATGAAATAAAAGGTATTGGTCATTAAATATATGTATTTTATTTAAGTGTTATGTTGAGGAACATATTATGAAACATACAGATAATGTAAATAAAAAAAATCGACTTATATCACCTGGTTCAAAGGTTCTGACAGTGTATATGTACCGAGCACTCCTTTTACTTCATAATTAAAGAATATATACAAAAAAAATATGCCTACTTTTCCAAAATTTCAACTTTTCTTAAGTTGTACCTAAACTCTTTTTTTTCACATTTTGTAGGTAGTTTTAATTATTTTTTTACAATTTTTCCAATAAAGATGTAAAAAAGGGGCGCTACAGTGATTTTCTCAAGATCCTCTTTCATTAAATGATATTGGTTTAAAATAAAAAGCGAGAAAATTATATCATCGAATTTTATATTTTTAAAAAATACAAACAAAAATCGATAATTCTTTCTTTCAAAAACAAAATTCTTTCGTTCACAAACAAGCTACATATGTACATATGTATAAACAGAGTAATTCCTAAGCTGAATCAATTTTTTTAATAGCGTGTAGAACTATTTAAAACATAGTTCCAAATATCATTTTTCAATACCCAAAAATTAAAAAGTTACCTCATTAATTTCGAAAATAGCATTTATCCGGTCGTCCATTCAATTTAAAAATAAGACAGGGATTATAGAGGGCGACAGATTTGTCATACGAAGTAAGTTTTTCTCAGAAATTGCTAAGATAAATTAATTTGTGGAAATTAATTAATTACATTTAACCTTCACTCAAAATTAAGGCAATCATAAAAAACATGTCTTAAGGATGCTAGCCGTCGTGACGCCTCAAAAGTTTACAAAACATCTATTATAATTTTGTATTCTGAATATTTAAAAAGTTATGGTCGATTTGTTGTTGAGTGCACTATCCTTTTTTTTTTTGTAAACTGCTAGCTAAATGAATATAATTTCTATATAAGACTACATCAACTTACTTGTTTTTACTAAAAATTAAGACGGATATAAAAAATATAGTTCAATCGACTTCGTAAAAATGTTTTTATTTTTGCATTTACTTTGTATAATTTTTTTCATATTTCCATTATTTAAAAAGTTAGCGCCGATTTTCCGGTGAATTCGTCTACAGTAAATATTGCAAAATTTAAAATTGTATTTTTTCGACACTATTGCTGGTTCAACATACACATAAATATGTCTACGAATTTCACAATATGTAATTCTATGATAAGCCATAAAAATATTAACACTATAGTACAACATTTATCAGAATTTAAACAACCTTCAAAAAGTGGGTATATTGATGGTTGTACCAAAAATTCCAGCAGAATAAGTAGGGTAGAACTGCCTCCACGGCTTTTGGGGGCATACCACGATTCAAGAGTGCCTTATACAGTTACATAGAAAAGTATTTCACAACGTTTCAACCATTTAAATTAGTTACCAACATATTTAGCCTGTTTTACCATACTTAATTAATTTTCACACTATTTTTTTCTCTGTGTCTGTTCATAAGGGTACGTTTCCATTGCACGCTATGCGATGCTATGCTATGCCATGCGAGGCAATGCTAGTAAAACAAACATATGAATATTCATCTAATGGTGGGTTCATGCAGAAATTTTTAGTAATAAGAATAAGAATAGTAATAAGCATAAAAGTTAAACCTTCGTTTTATAATGACCCAGTTCATGCAGTAAACATAATTTTTAGTAATAATTTTAAAAATAAGGATTTGCTGCATGAACTGGGTCATTATAAAACGAAGGTTTAACTTTTATGCTTATTACTATTCTTATTCTTATTACTAAAAATTTCTGCATGAACCCACCATAAATGTTGCGACAGCGTGCTATACAGAGCGATGCGACGCAATGCTAGTAGCGCGGAGTGCGAGCGTGTGTTTGAAAATCAAATTTGTTTGATTTCATCGCGCTAATTAGCCCAAAGTAGACAGTATCGTGAAGCCGTTTGGACTATTGCACGCATGTACGCTGAAAAATTAATATTAGCCGTAAGAGCTCGACCTCCATTATGGGAACAGCGATCCAAACAATATAGTAATTATTATTTGTAACAATGGAGATATGACATTCAGTATATATTGAAGTGTTTCTGAAGACATGCGAAAATGAAATTTGTTGGGATCCTTTTCAAGTTCTTTAAACAGATGGTGAAACTCTCCAAATCATCTACCTTTATTAATTGTATGGATCCAGAGGTTTCTTTTTCCGACTCTTTTTTTATTATTTTTTTTTTCATAATCATGTAGTATTTTAATACAGTAAATAGCCGGATAGCGGTGTATGTAAACACGTCTGATTAAAAAAGCAAGAAATATAGCAACGCATCGCCTCGCATGGCATAGCACAGCATCGCACAGCGTGCAATGGAAACGTACCCTTATTCTGAGACGGTAAAAATTCATTGCAAAGGTGACGTTGAGAGTCATACAAGTTGTTGCATATACACGTTGAAAAATTTTCAAATTTCAAATTTATAAGAATTCAAAAAATATTTCATGATATAATTTTCAATCGAAATCGATGGATCGCAAGAATTCGATTTGTTTTCGGAAAAAAAAAGTTGTTAACACTCTATAGAGGAAGAAATCAATTTTGGGTGCGTCATGGGAAAAAATAAAATATATTTTTTGTAATGATCGAAAATTAAGAGCATATGAAATTTATAAGTTATAAGCATAAGTTGCTACCTAAATGCCCTAGAAACAAAAGAGTCTTACCTTGCATCGTTTTAAGTCACGGAGGTCAGTCTGAAAAATATATTCGAACCTTAGTTTTTTCACATTTTGCAAAAAAAATACGCCACAAAGGCCCTACAAATATCTGAGATCAGATAGGTACCTACTGCATTATGTAAGTTAAATATTTTCGAATGTGATTGTCTTATCGTTTAACTTATTGCTACTACATACTATTGTTGTCTATTGAATAAAGTAATGAAATTGACAAATCACTTGATTCTTGATATTTAGACTTCTCTAGTAAAAGTAGTAAAACTATAGAAGCAAATCTAACCTTAAACACAATCCACTTCAGTGCCATCCAATTCCTGCCAGCCTCACTAAAAAAAACTACCACACAATTCACTGCTATTAAACGTTTAAATAATGCATTAAAAATTAACACACTTTAAATGAATATATTTGTGGATTTAACAACAACCACACTGCCCACAAATTGCATACAAACACCACTAATTTTAGGACGCGTCGCATTTCCTCAAGACAAGTTTTTTTCACGGCCAACTTTTTGTGCTGGCCCTTACGTATTACTCTCGCTTTTTGTAGGTTGACTTTTGTACCTGCCATAGTCAATAATAACAGTAATTGTATCAGTTTCCATACATGTACGTTCGTAAGTACTTATAAATTCTAAATTTGATATACCATTTTGTTTTAAATAGCGATTTGTAATTAATGGAAAGTACGACTTATTACTTAAATACGTACCTACTTATTCTGTGTACAGGGTGTCTAATTTTCGACACTTTTTGCGGGATAACTCAGTTGTCTTTAAAGATAGAGAGTTGCTCCACACTTTCCAATTTTTTTTTTTTTTTGTTAAACGAAATGCAGTAAAGAGAATTTTCATAGCCCTTTAGTTTTTGAGATATAGGGTGAAACTGAAAATTTGACCTTTTCGAATAACCCCCTCTGACATACCTTTCTTTTATTCACACTCTATTTTTATTCTTCTAAAAACGGACTTCCATATATGTATTTTTTATGTACAATCATCAAAAATATATGTTTTTTTTAATGGAACGCCCTGCATATTTTCATTTGGTTGAATTAATTATTTTCTAAGTATTGGCATGAATTAGTTTGAATTAAGATTTGGCAAATCATAAATACTGTTGAAAATGATGGCCACTTTCTGTAATTGCATACTCGCAAACTTTTCTTATCCTTCGTAAGGCATTTAAAATGATTAGTGTTCCAGTGGAAAAGAATGCATTCTGTATTAATCACTATAACCAATAACTTTGGCTAGGTATGAGTTATAGTAATTAACTGTTAAGATATAACTAATTGTAATAATTATATAGTAATAATTGTTAAGATTGTTATAAGAATATTTTCCTTTGATATATTGGTACATAAAATTGGAAACTAAAATTTGAAATCCTGTGTATTTACTGTCACATTCGATTGTTTTTAATTTATTATGAACTAAAATAGGCACTAGGAATTTAGAGACAAATGTCAAATATTCAAATTCTGAGCTTATTGTTAAGAAAACTTACCAGTGGTGATACATTTTCGAAATAATTAGAAAATACTTAATTCAACCAAATACAAATATACAGGATGTTCGATTTAAAAAAAATCCATGTGTGTTTCATTCGGAGAAAACGGAGACGATGAGATACAACAACTGAATTCTGCATTAAAAGTTGTATGGAAGCGATTTTTAATTTAAAATCTGAATCCATAGGGTAAAACAAGACCACAAAACCCAAATTTAATATAGGTAGGTATAACTTAGTTATGAGGGTACTAGATATGCAGATTATTTTCATTATACCTAAGTACACAAATTTATATTATATTATATTATATTATATTATATTACAGGGTCTAATACGAATAGTGTAGCGGACTTTATCTTTAGAAAAAAAATTATAAAAAAAATCTTATACCGTGTGTCTACTTTTCTTATGAGGATATGCATAACTAGATTATACTTGTATTTAATTTCGACTAAGTGTCATAGACTAATGTCATACCGGGAATTATGAATTACTTAGAATTTTTTTATTCTACTCACATATTTGTTACAGATCCCTCGCGAAGGGTCGATAGGACTTTAATAAATAACAGATTATCTCGATTTATAGAGAATCTTACGCGTAGTTGCAGGTATATTTAAACTATTATACCTATTATTTATTAGTACCACCCTCCACTATACCGCCCTCCGCTGTGGGGTGAGTATAAATTTTCAGCACCGTAGGTAGACAATTCAGTCTTAATCGAAACTTTCTGATTTCAACATTGTACGAGTACTTCAAGTTTTACAAACTTCGTAAGAAATGAATTCAAGGAGGCGACAACATGAGCAAAACATCCTGAAAGAAATGAGGGCCTTCACCATAAATTTCCTGCGAAGAACAAGGCCGTTTTTCACCGAGGACGAGCTTAAGATAGCGGCGGAGGATCTACTGATCAGAGCAGGCGTTGGGGTGCGCAAAACAAAAGCGACAAAACAAAGTGCTTATAAACAAAATAGTCCGATGCCAGGAGAGAATGGAGATATCAACGCCGTTGGATCGTCCAGTTCTGTACAAAATGTTTCGACGCCAAGTAAATCGGACACAAGCGACGATAAAATATCTGAAAATTGCTGCACGCCGTCTTCATCCTTCACTATAAACCTTCTACGAAGGACACGTCCAATGTTTACTGAGGACCAGTTAAAAATAGCAGCAGAGGATTTACTAACCAGAGCAGGTGTCGAAGTCCATGATGCAAAAGCAACAAGTGCTTCTAGGCGAAATTGTCCAGTGCCAGGAAGGGTTGGAAATAACAACGCCGTTGGATCACCCAGTTCTACAATAACCGGGGACACGCTTTCGCAGTCCCCCTACACCTAGGAGGAAGTCCAGCATACCACGTGTTTTTGGATTATCTGCTACCACCAACATGGTGAGCAGTACACCAAACAAAGGAAGTCATGTTGGAGCCATCGAATCTCGAAGGATGCTGACTAAAATAAACTCAGGCAGCCTTAAGAAAAAAGCTAATATTCCAAAGAGTGGTTCTGCTATGAAAGAAAATCTAACGCCAAATGGAATAACTAAATGCGGTGAGATTTCCCAAGATGACAGTGACACAATTACTAATAACGGAACAATTGAAGAAAAGTGCTATAAATCTTGCAGGTCCAGCTTATCCAGTGAACGAAGAGTAAGCAGAATACCAAGAAGACTTTCATGTAATTATTCATAGTAACTGCCTAACATTGTACATATTAGGAATTACTACTTATACGGAATTTAACTTAAAAACTGTTTTTATTGTGTTTCTAAATTGATGTATTATGTATGTATGTATGTACTACAGAACTTTTTTATTTCAATAAAATTTATTAGTCACTATGTTTGTGTTTTATTTAAATTTATTGGTTATATAATGTCATTTTTTTACCGTAGCCACAATAAAAAACAACAAATAGAGCAAGCAGATAATAAAAATGTACTTCTGCTTTTTAGAAACTACAATATACAGGGTGTCTACTTTTATTTATGAACAAATCCATAAAATCCTCATTTTTCAAGATAGTCGATTAAGCTTTTTCTTTTTTTAAAATGCATCGAAAAATGTGAACAAAAAAATATACAAGGTGTTTCTTTCTATACGATCCCAAAGTTGAGCGAAATATCTCGTTTGAGAAGATGGTAGAATGTTATCAGTTATACTTAATTTTGAGTTAACTGTTGTAGACATAAACATATTTTTGGCCTATTATCTGTGGATCTTTATTATTATGTGTATGCGCCTACAAAAAAAAATTGCAGTAGACAAAAAATATTCTTTTGCCTACTACAGTCAGGTCAAAATTAAATTTAATTGATTCTATACAACATTCAACTGTCTTGATATAATTCCATCGCAAACTTGACACCTCTAGCGGCTCTCTAACTCGGTAATTTGCTCAAAGGACATTGTTAAAAATAGCCGATTTTTGGCTGCTCGGGGGGAACGCATGTAGCCCAGAAAAAATGATTGATTGCTGTCAAAAAACATGAAATATGACCCCTGAATACTTCAAATGGCTGGGGAAATGGCAAGTTCACCCATAAAACCGTAGAAACCACCCCAAAACCGCTAAAAATAGATAATTTTCGGTTTTGGTCTGATAATTCATATAAACCTCAAATAACAGTTGGGGATGATTTTAAAATAATAACATTAAGTCTTCAAAATATGAAGTCGATGAGGAAATGTCGCTTTCACCCTTAAAAAATATGAAAACTACCCCCAAATGTCTTATTTCCGATTCCTAAAAAATTGCTGATCTCGGGTGACTCTTGAGACCGCTTGAAACCCGGAAAAAATAATTGAATATGGTCAAGAATTATATGAAATTATTTCTTAATATATCACATGTTTGGGGGATAGTCTATTTCACCCCTAAATATAAAAAAGACTTGTAAACTGCCATAGCCTATATTTTTTACTTTAATAGAAGGACTTTTTTGACCCAGGTAAGATGATTAAAACTGGTTCAAAAATAGTAAAAGAAGTAAAAATCAATTTGACTGGAAAATTGTCTCTTTTCACCTCTAAAAAAATTAAAACAGGCCTTAAACTGCTAAACATAGTTCATTTTTTGTCTTCTGCCTGAAAATACTTATAAACTAGAAAAAATGAGATTTGGGATGATTTAAAAATAAAATAACAACTTTTGAAAATATCAAGTGACTAAATTAATATCAATTTCACCCTTAAAGTGAAATGCGATGTTTAGTACCAAAAAAAAATAATTGCAAAGGGTTCGAAAATTAGAAAAAAATTATTCGGGCTGATTTAAAATGAAAATAACCAGTCTTCAAAATATGAGTTATCTGACCAAAACCGAAAATTATCTATTTTTAGCGGTTTAGGGGTGGGTTTTACAGTTTTAGGGGTGAATTTGACATTTCCCCAGCCATTTGAATTATTCAGGGGTCATATTTCATGCTTTTTGACAGAAATCAATCATTTTTGCTGAGCTACATGTGTTCCCCCCGAGCGGCAAAAAATCGGCTATTTTTAACATTTTCCTTTGGGATCGTGTAGAAAGAAACACCTTGTAGGGTCAGAAAAACCAGTTTTCGATACCCCTTAATAAAATAAAAAAATGTTTAATCGATTATTTTAAACAATGACGATTTTATGGATTTGTACATAAATAAAAGTAGACACCCTGTAGAATAACTTCCCATCTTGATTGTAAAATGTTCACATGTCGATGCCACAATTTTAAGCAATTATTACAAAAAAATGCCGAAATGAAATGATACTATCAAAAAAAAATAGTTGAAACTGTTTATTTCATAACAGGAGGGTGGTTATCATTAAAATAATTATTTATTTTTTATTTTTCTCATTAATCTGTATTTATTTCATTTCATCACATTTTCTGAAATTTATATACTTTAGACATTAAAATCGATTTTTTTAGTTTTGAAAAATATACCAATAGAACTCATATCAATTGCAAATTTATTATAAACATATGTAATTAAGTTACAACACACAACATAATATAAAAAAAAAACACTTTTCGTAGACCAATTCATTCCTCATGATGCATATGAATTAATCTATGTATAATTTAATTTGTTATCACTAAAAAGTTTCCTTAGACCTATTCAAGACTTGGAGTCTTATCGCATAATCTTGGTGGAACTTCACGAATGACATTTAAATTAATTAATATATTTAGAAAACACCATCTCAAAAAGTACAGTGTCTGCTGCAGAAATTTGACAGAAGAAATTTGAGCAGCATACCATATCTACATATAAACGTTTTTTCTTATTTTTATCGGAGTAAGAACTTTGTAAACTTTGACAAAAAAAAACCGATCAAAAATGTCCGAAAAACATAATATTATGCTATGTGGCTAATATATTCTATATACTATTCTCTATACCATAATTCTAATCCTGCTATTCATCTCTTTGGTAAATATGAATATAATTTGTGTACGACTATCTAATTCAAAATATATCTGCAATTCCAATGTCAAATTTTACCTGAACTACAACTAATAAACGTCAAAAAAATACATTATACTTATGAACTACTTAGAAATGACTGATTTTATGCTTGTTACCTGGAAAAAGAGACAGCACTTAAGGAAAATTTGCATAAACAGTTATCCCTCACTGCAAATTCGAATTATAGCCGTCCTTTAAATATCTAATTTACTCGCAATAACAGGTATATACCGTTATATGTACAAATATAATAGTGGTTTCTTTAATCCCACTCCCATTAATAAGGGTCGAATATAATAAATTCCCAACTCTGTACAAGAACAATTCAGTTCCAATCGACAGTTTGTGGTTTCTGCATTGTGCTCCAGCTTTGAAAAAAAATCATTAGCTATGAATGGACAACGCAAAAGTTTCATTGTGGAAGAAATAAGGCTTTTTACTTTGAATATGTTACGAAGGACACAACCTTATCTCACCGAGATCCAGATACGGATAGTTGCAGAGGATTTGATAACCAGAGCAAGTACTGAAGTAGGTTATAAATCCGAAGATGCTGAGAACAAGCCACCATGTAGGCCTTTTGGTCGATTTGCTAACTTATCAAGTCCTTCTCAACGAAACCGTCCGATCCAAGGAAAGAGCAAAAAATCAAACGCTGGTGCCGTTTATACATCTAGTTCCGGAGAATTCAGGGTGCCACGAAATTTTTCAACATTAGCTAGAAGAGAAAAACGTGACGCGTCTTCGTCTTCATCTTCTAGAATGACCGATACCATTGGCAAAGGAAAACCCCGGACCGATCCTGATGTATTTGGTTTTTGCACTTTAAATAACATGGTGGCAAGTACACCAAGAAGAGAAGACCATGTAAGTACCATTAAACCTGGGAGAATCCTAAGGGAAATAAATTCAAACAACCTTAACGAAAAGCTAATGCAACCTGACTTAATCAGTGGACATCATAAGAAGAGCAGGATACCAAGAAAAATTCCAAGCCCAGCAACCAGTGAGTCTTCGAAGACTATAGGTGAAGTAAATGCAACGCAATTTATTAAAAAGTCAAAACCGACAGACGTTCCACAAAATGACAGTAAAGAAGTATCTGCTAAGATGGCACAAACTATGAATGTGTTTGAAAGACTTTATTCAATGCGGAAATGTAAACGCACCAATAAAGTGTAGCATACAGGTTAAATTAAAATGTTTAGCGCAATTAAAAATTGTAAAAAAGCTTGTGATGGAGTGACTAACTAATATTGTACTAGGTTATACTTCCTTATATTTTACCAATTGTTTTTTATTGACACTTAAAAATTTTGTACATAACATAAGATATGTCTTTATGAAATAAAAGGTATTGGTCATTAAATATATGTATTTTATTTAAGTGTTATGTTGAGTAACATATGAAACATACAGATAATGGAAATAAGAAATCGACTTATATCATCTGCATAAAGGTTCTGACAGTGTATATCTCCACACCGAGATATCAACATACATACCGAGATATCCACATACATACCGAGAACTCCATTTACTTCATAATTAAAGAATAAATACAAAAAAAAAATGTCTACTTTTCCAAAAATTTCAACTTTTCTAAAGTTATACCTAAACGCAGGGTTGAAAAAGGCGTATTTTAATGAAACTCTTTTTTTCACATTTTGTAGATGATTTTAAATATTTTGTATTATACAAAGATGTAAAAAGGGGGCGCTACAGTGATTTTCTTAAGACCCTCTGTCAACAATGGTATTAAATGGTTTGAAGGAAAAAGCGATAAAATTGTATCATCGAATTTTATATTTTAAAAAAATTTAAAAAAAAATCGATAATATCAAAATTCTTTAGTTCACGAACATGCTACCTACGTATAAACAGAGTAATTCCTAAGCTGAATCAAATTGTTTTATAGCGTGTAGAACAAAAATTAAAAAGTTACCTCATTAAGTTCGAAAATAGCATTTATCCGGCAGTCCATTCAAATTAAAGATGAGAGGGATTATGATAAGAAGTAAGTTATTCTTATTATCATAAGAAGTAAGTTGTTTCTCAGAAATTGCTAAGATAAATAATTTTTGTGAAAGTTGATTACTTTTAGCCACCTTCACTCAAAATTAAGGCAATCATAAAAAACATGTATTAAGTTCGCTAGCCGACGCGACGCCTCAAAAATTTATAAAATATTTATTATAATTTTGTATTCTGAATTTTTAAAAAAGTTTTGGTCGATTTGTTGTTGAGTGCACTATGGTTTTTTTTTTTGTAAACTGCTAGCTAAATGAATATAATTTCTATATAAGACTACATCAATTTAATTGTTTTTCCTAAAAAATTAAGACGGATATAAAAAATATAGTTCAATGGTGCTAAACGTCAAATGTTCATATACTTCGTAAAATTATTTTTATTTTTGCATTTACTTTGTCTGATTTTTTCATATTTCCATTATTTAAAAAGTTATCGCCGATTTTCCGGTGAATTCCTCTACAGTAAATATTGCAAAATTTAAAATTGTATTTTTTCGACGCTATTGCTGGTTCAACATACACATAAATATGTCTCAATATTTCACTTACAACAAAAAAAATACCTTTAAATACCTAAACGATAAACAATATACATACAAACGTCCTAACTGAAATCTTTAATAAGTATTTAAGCACAGCTCGTAATTGTTTCGTCCACAACCTATTTGTCTGTTTTCGAATTCGAAGAATAATAACAATTACATTAATAAATAGGTATGTATTTAATTTTTTACCAAAAAGTTAAACCAAAAACTGTTTGTCGCACATACTTCTACATTTATCCTAGTATGTCAGATGTACTAGTGTGTAACGATCAGAGAGGCATCAAGAAAACTAAATTTGAAATAAAATGGGATATTTTTAAAACTTAATAAATTTTACGATTATGAAATGCTGAACACGCAATAGTTAAATCCTGGGAGTTTTTTAAGTTGAATACGGTTTATTACTCAGTTCTTATTTGCATTAGAATATGCCCTCGATGGTGTGAAATTTAGAAATAGACTATTTAGTAGGTTGATAATATTTTTATGTAGATGTTTTAGTAGACCAAATAAAATTTTGGGAATCGACCATAACTTTTGAAACAATGAAAATATAAAGGACGTCATAAAAATTTACGAATCATAAAAAGGTATATTGCTGAAAAGAAGAAGCTTCTGGATTTAGTAAAGGCAAGCAAATATAGTGCACTCAACAACAAATCGACCATTACTTTTTAAATATGCATAATACAAAAAAACAAATGTTAAATAGAAAAATATCTTATAATCAATTAACGTTGCTGAAAAATTGTTGTTGAGGAATCGCGACGCTCAGAGTCGTTAAGACTATTTTTTATTATTGCCTTAATTTTGAGTGAAGGGGAGTAAAAGTGATTACCTTTCACAAAAAATTAATTCTCTCAGTCGTTTCTGAGAGAAACTCACTTGATAAATCGATCACTCTGTACAGCGAAATTCTAATTACAAAAATGTTTGGGATAAGAGATTACTGAGAATAAAATGATTCCCAAAAAAAGGGATAAATATTAAGTATGAAGGTTGCTTAAATTCTAATAATTATTGTATTATATTGATTCTTTTGCTTCTGAAATGATTACAACTTCTGTCCTGTTCTAGGAAATTTTGCAGAAGCAAAAGCAAAAAAAAATCAATGCTATAATACAAAAATTATCAGAATTTAAGCAAACTTCAAAAAGTGGGTGTATGATAACTTTCGTTGCCTACTATATATACACAGCGAGTTCTGGAGGGATATTAGTCCATCAATTTATAAGAATTCTCTGTGGCATAGAGGGCTTTTTTGAATTTTCATGATTTGACAACGTTGAAAAAGATTTAATACCTTCAGTTATTCACGATTTTTTATAAACATCACAATTTTATTTTTTAGCGACATCTTAAAACACAATCGGAACACCACCTTCAAATAGGGCTTATTAGACGCAGAATTTCACAAGATGTAATTCTATCCTAAGCCATAAAAAAAATTAACACTATAGTACAACATTTATCAGAATTTAGACAACCTTCAAAAAGTGGGTACATTGATGGTTATACCAAAAATTCCAGCAGAATAAGTAGGGTAGAACTGCCTCCACGGCTTTTGGGGGCATAACACGATTCAATAGTTCCTTATACACTTACATAGAAACGTATTTCACAACGTTTCAACCATTTAAATTATATACCAACATATTTAGCCTGTTTTACCATACTTAAATTAATTTTCACACCATTTTTGCTCTGTGTCTGTTCTTTATTCTGAGACATTAAAAATTAATTGCAGAGATGACGTTAAGAGTCATAGACGTTGTTGCATATACACGTTGAAAAATTTTCAAATTTCAAATTTATAAAAATTCTAAAAATATTTCATGATATAATTTTCAATCGAAATCGATGGATGGCAAGAATTCGATTTGTTTTCGGTAAAATAAAAATTTTAACACTCTATAGAGGAAGAAATCAATTTTGGGTGCGTCATGGGAAAAAATAAAATATATTTTTTGTTATGATCGAAAATTAAGAGCGTATGAAATTTATAAGTTATAAGCATAAGTTGCTACCTAAATGCCCTAGAAACAAAAGAGTCTTACCTTGAATCGTTGTGAGTCACAGAGGTCAGTCTGAAAAATATATTCAAACCTTAGTTTTTTCACATTTTGCAAAAAAAAATACGCCAAAAAGACCCTACAAATATCTGAGATCAGATAGGTACCTACTGCATTATGTAAGTTAAATATTTTCGAATGTGATTGTCTTATCGTTTAACTTATTGCTACTACATACTATTGTTGTCTATTGAATAAAGTAATGAAATTGACAAATCACTTGATTCTTGATTTAGACTTCTCTAATAAAAGTAGTAAAACTATAGAAGCAAATCTAACCTTAAACACAATCCACTTCAGTGCCATCCAATTCCTGCCAGCCTCACTAAAAAAAAACTACCACAATTCACTGCTATTAAACGTTTAAATAATGCATTAAAAATTAATACACTTTAAATGAATATATTTGTGGATTTAACAACAATCACACTGCCCACAAATTGCATACAAACTACAAACACCACTAATTTTAGGACGCGTCGCATTTCCTCAAGACAAGTTTTTTTCACGGCCAACTTTTTGTGCTGGCCCGTACCTATTACACTCGCTTTTTGCAGGTTGACTTTTGTGCCTGCCATGGTCGATAATAACAGTAATTGTATCAGTTTTCATACATGTACGTTCGTAAGTACTTGTAAATTCTAAATTTGATATACCATTTTGTTTTAAATAGCGATTTGTAATTAATGGAAAGTAAGACTTATTACTTAAATACGTACCTACTTATTATGTGTACAGGGTGTCTAATTTTCGACACTTTTGCGGGATAACTCTGTTGTCTTTAAAGATAGAGAGTTGCGGTTTACTCCACACTTTCCAATTTTTTTTTTGTGAAACGAAAGATGCAGTAAACAGAATTTTCATAGCCCTTTAGTTTTTGAGATATAGGGTGAAACTGAAAATTTGCACTTTTCGAACAACCCCTCTAACATACCTTTCTTTTTATTCACACTCTATTTTTATTCTTCTAAAAACGAACTTCCATATATGTATTTTTTTATGTATAATCATCAAAAATATATGTTTTTTTTTAATGGAACGCCCCGCATATTTTCATTTGGTTGAATTAATTATTTTCTAAGTATTGGCATGAATTGGGTTGAATTAAGATTTGGCAAATCATAAATACTGTTGAAAATAATGGCTATTTTCTGTAATTGCACACTCGCAAACTTTTCTTATCCTTCGTAAGGCATCTAAAATGATTAGTGTTCCAGTGGAAAAGAATGCATTATTGTATTAATCACTATAACCAATAACATTGGCTAGGTATGAGTTATAGTAATTAACTGTTAAGATATAACTAATTGTAATAATTATATAGTAATAATTGTTAAGATTGTTACAAGAATATTTTCCTTTGACATATTGGTACATAAAATTGGAAACTAAAATTTGAAATCCTGTGTATTTACTGTCACATTCGATTGTTTTTAATTTATTATGAACTAAAATAGGCACTAGGAATTTAGAGACAAATGTCAAATATTCAAATTCTGAACTTATTGTTAAGAAAACTTACCAGTGGTGATACATTTTCGAAATAATTAGAAAATACTTAATTCAACCAAATACAAATATACAGGGTGTTCGATTTAAAAAAATCCATGTGTGTTTCATTCGGAGAAAACGGAGACGATGAGAGACAACAACTGAATTCTGCATTAAAAGTTGTATGGAAGCGATTTTTAATTTAAAATCTGAATCCATAGGGTAAAACAAGATCACAAAACCCAAGTTAAATATAGGTAGGTATAACTTAGTTATGAGGGTACTAGATAAGCAGATTATTTTCATTATACCTAAGTACACAAATTTATATTATATTATATTACAGGGTCTAATACGAATAGTGTAGCGGACTTTATCTTCAGAAAAAAAATTATAAAAAAAAACTTATACCGTGTGTCTACTTTTATTATGAGGATATGCATAACTAGATTATACTTGTATTTAATTTCGACTAAGTGTCATAGACTAATGTCATACCGGGAATTATGAATTACTTAGAATTTTTTTATTCTAACATATTTGTTACAGATGCGAAGGTCGATAGGACTTTAATAAATAACAGATTATCTTGATTTATAGAGAATCTTACGCGTAGTTGCAGGTATATTTAAACTATTATACCTATTATTTATTAGTACCACCCTGCACTATACCGCCCTCCGCTGTGGGGTGAGTATAAATTTTCAGCACCGTAGGTAGACAATTCAGTCTTAATCGAAACTTTCTGATTTCAACATTGTACGAGTACTTCAAGTTTTACAAAATTCGTAAGAAATGAATTCAAGGAGGCGACAACATGAGCAAAACATCCTGAAAGAAATGAGGGCCTTCACCATAAATTTCCTACGAAGAACGAGGCCGTTTTTCACCGAGGACGAGCTAAAGATAGCGGCCGAGGATCTACTGATCAGAGCAGGCGTTGGGGTGCGCAAAACAAAAGCGACAAAACAAAGTGCTTCTAAACAAAATAGTCCGATGCCAGGAGAGAATGGAGATATCAACGCCGTTGGATCGTCCAGTTCTGTACAAAATGTTTCGACGCCAGGTAAATCGGACACAAGCGACGATAAAATATCTGAAAATTGCTGCACGCCGTCTTCATCCTTCACTATAAACCTTCTACGAAGAACACGTCCAATGTTCACTGAGGACCAGTTAAAAATAGCAGCAGAGGATGTACTAACCAGAGCAGGTGTCGGAGTCAATGATGCAAAAGCGACAAGTGCTTCTAGGCGAAATTGTCCAGTGCCAGGAAGAGTTGAAAATAACAACTCCGTTGGATCACCCAGTTCTACAATAACCGGGGAGACACCTTCCCCGTCCCCTAGAATGGCAGAAACTACACCCTGGAAGAAGTCCAGCGTACCACGTGTTTTTGGATTATCCGGTACCACCAACATGGTAAGCAGTACCCCTAAAATAGGAAGTCGTGTTGGAGCCATGGAATCTCGACTGATGCTGAATCAAATAAACTCAGGAAACCTTAAGAAAAAAGCTAATATTCCACAGAGTGGTTCTGCTATGAAAGAAAATCTAACGCCAAATGAAATAACTAAATACGGTGAGATTTCCCAAGAAGACAGTGAGACGGTTTCCAATAAAGAAACATTTCAGGAAGAGCGTTACAAACCTCGCAGGTGCATCTCATCTAGTGAACGAAAAGTAAGCAGAATACCAAGAAGACTTTCGTATAATTCATCAAAATTTTAGCTTTTAAATCAAAATTTAGTTGGTTAAATACTGTTTATCGCATATGACACAGGGTAACCGCCTAACATTGTACATACCTATTAGGAATTACTACTTATATAAAACTTTAAATTAAATTTTTTTGTTACTGTGTTTTTCCGGTTCCTAAAATGAAATTATATGTACGTATGTACTACACAACTTTTTTGATTTCAATAAAAAGTATTAGTCACTATATTTGTGTTTTATTTAAATTTATTGGTTATATCACGTCTTAATTTGTGTTACCGTGACAAAACAAATTAAGCAAGCAGGTGATAAAAATATACTTTTGCTTTTTAGAAACTACAATATACAGGTACTACTTTTATTTATGTACAAAACTATAAAATCTTCATTTTTCAAGATAATCGATTAAACTTTTTCTTTTATTTAAAAGGCGTCGAAAAATTTGAACAAAAAATATACAAGGTGTTTCTTCCTATACGATCTCAAAGTTGAGCAAAATATCGAGTTTAAGAAGATAGTTGAATGTTATTTAAAATCACTCAAATTTAATTTTGACCTAACTGACGAAGACAAAAAAAAATATTTTTGGTGTACCTACTGTGTGTACGTGTTTTTTAATAATATATGCACCTACATGAAAAAAACTGTAGTAGACAAAATAATGTTTTTGTCTACTAAATAAAAAAAAAAACGCTAAATGGTTTTATTGAATTTCGGGGGTATAAAAAATATAGCAGGCCATGGGGATGAATCTTAAAAGCGATGGTTGGGTCAGAAGAAGCTGTTTTCGATTCTCTTTAAATAAAAAAAAATATATATTTAATCAAATGTTTTGGAAAATGAGGATTTTATGGATTTGTACACAAATAAAAGTAGACACCCTGTAGAGTGACGTCCCATGCTGAATGTAAAATTTTCACATGTCGATGCCACAATTTTAAGTAATTATTGTAAAATGCCGAAATTAAATGATACTACGAAAAAAAGACAGTCGAAACTTTTTTTAACGTTTATATTATTTTCTTAAATTCATATATGTATAGTCCTTATATTTTTAATTGAAAATGATAAATACGCCTGGGGAACAAAAAAAGCGGTGCAACTTTATGATTCCATTTGCGTGCATATATCTTTTATAAATTCGAAAATTGTGAAATAATTTGTTTCATTCAAATCAATATAAGAGATTAAAATTAGCCTGCATACAAAACTCTTAATATTTGTAATATAATTTGCTGTAAATAATGCTCATTTAGCCAGACAATCTCAAACAAATTGTCTGTGTTAATAAACCTAGCTGAAATACACGACACTGGCGTCTTAAATAAGTAGAATTCCTAAAGTCGTAAATCATTTTAACGACGTAGTAAAAATGTTATGACACAGTGGACCGAATAAGTATTTAATGAATGTATTAGATACAAAGCAATCCAATAGTATAATGGTCGGCATTCGCTGCTGCAAATTTAATACTCGAAAATGATGAATTGAAGTATAGCCATTTTCCTTTTAAAAATTGTTTACTAAAGGCGCAGACATAATAAGAAATCATGAACCCCAAAAATATTATTTAAACATTTATTTTGAAAAAACAACACGTCCAAATAATCATTTAGTCAATCAACACTGTAGTTAATAGATTGTCTTTACATTATTTCTTTTCAAAGTTCCTAATTAGAATATTTGAAATTTCAGTAAGCCAATTGTTATTGTTTGACATTGTGTTTGACAAAGCGCTTGAAATTTCAATTATTGATTTTTAATTCCAAATAATGCGTACTTTACAACATAAAATTTATCTTATTAAATGTTATGCTATCGGTAATATTTCTTATCGTCATGCAATTGAATTGATTCATGAAAAATATCCAGAAGTCGAAATTAGCCGTCAAAGGGTGATTAATTAAAAGGGTATTAAAGGGCGATTAACTGGTGATGTAAAATGCGGAAAAAATCAAAAAAAGATCCATGATGACGATTATGTAGCCACAATTCTAGTTTTAAAGTCAGTCGAAGAAAATCCAAAACTGTCACTAAGAAAATCTGCATAAACTGATAGTACCAAAGACATACATTCAAAGGATTTTGGCCGAAAATAAATTTAAAGCTTTCAAACCTAAAATAATATACACGTTGGAAGTTAGTGATGATGCACGTCGATTCGATTTCTGTTTAGAAATAGGAGCGATTACTGTAGATATGCATTTTCACAAGAGTATAATTTTTTCTGATAAAAGCACTTTTTCTACCAATGCAGTGGTATCGTCGCAGAGTTGTCGTTTTTGGGCACAAGAAAATTCGTCTTTTTCACTTACTTCTAGAAGTCAAGATTTCAAAAAAGTGAATGTTTGGTGTGCAATTACTTTCAATCGAATAATTGGTCCGTATTATTTAAAAGAAAATTTAAATCAAAATTCATACTTGGAGATGCTAAACACATTTTTCTGGCCATAATTAGACGAAGAGAATTTGGAATATAGAAACAAAGCGTATTTTAAACAGGACGAATGCCCCCCGCCCATTCAACAATTCAGGTCCGCAGTTGGCTTAACAAACAATTTGGAGAGAAGTGGATCGGAAGATATGGACCTATTTGTTGGCCAGCAAGGTCCCCTGACGCCACTTGACTTTTTCCTTCGGGAATTTTTGAAGGAAGTAGTTTATAGACAGCCGATAGAACACAATATTGATTTACTCAAGACTCGGATCATTCAAGCAGTGGCCCAAGTAAATCAATAAATTACCCATTCAACATACACATCTCTTAGAAGGAGACTGGAGAGGTGTGTTGAACTTGGAGGCCTGCTTGTAGAATAGTTATGGTGCGTGAATAATAATTTTGCTGTTTTTTCAAATTAATTGTTGAATTTGTTTATTAAATCATAATTTCTTCAAAATAAATGTTTAAATAATATTTTTAGGGTTTGATGAATAATGATTTCTTATTATGTCTGCGCCTTTAGTAAATATAGTTTTCTTAAAGGAAAATGGCTGTACTTCAAACGTATTACGATGATAAAAATTGCGGAATATCTTCAAAATACTTAATATTGACTACGAGTAGTAGGCCATACTTTCATATTTGAGTTCATGAGATTGATTTGAATTCATGATTGAGACATGATATATTTCAATTTAATTTCAAAAATTTTTCTTTATAACTTTTTTACATAGCGTTAATATTTAATGTACTTTACTCTTCATTATTATTTAATTTTTGCTATTTTTGAACACACTGTATGTTAAATTGAATAAAGCACCAACTTTCTGGACGTTTCAAGACAAGCAAAACTTTTTATGAATAATGACTATTTGTCGAAAGATAAAATTTTTTGTCCATTTCACCTATGGGTAACTCAATCCGGGGACACCCTGTATAAATGAACCCGTTCATCTGCTGAAAATTTGCATTGAAATTCGTTAAGTTGAATGAACTTTTTGGTTCAGTGTAGGTAACCCATAAAGTTCCTATCCAAAAGTCTAGACGGGGTATTTTGCGGATGCACTGGCCAACCTCAATTTCATCGCGAAAAGCATCCGGACCGAGGGGGTGCCGTCCTCTAAATTGCTGCCGACGCGGAATAAGTTTCAGCGTCGGGCGACAAATAGCAGCAGGTTTAACACTCCCTAGGTGGCCGACACGTCGAACGGCCAACACAACTCGCCGCTATCGCGATTACGGCTGTTTATGTGGGGAATCTTGAACTACCGTAGTATGTGTGTGTGTACCGTTGGCAAACATAAGCCACTATCTAAACGCGTAGCTGTTTCCGATTAGCTGCGACCATAATTTAATGCGTTTTGTCGATGAAGATCAGTACTTCGATTTTGTTTTATACTTCGATTTATTTATAATTAGTTTACGGTGCGGTACGGGCTCAATAAAAAAAAAACATACTTACGTACAAAAAGTACCCGGAAATTTGGATTTAAATGAACCGCTTAAAAGGAATCGGTAAAATGTTTTTTTTCTTCCCTTCCTTAATTACCAAGCCTGTTTAGAGCGCGATCTGTCACTCACAAGGAAGGTACTCGGACCCGAACTCTCCGATTTCAATGATTTCAATTTTCGATAATAAAAATTCGCAAATTGCTTGAAAAATAATATTTTTGTATACTTGACGTCAAAATAAAGTTTACGTGTTTCGGAATTTTCCTTAAAAATACCCCCCGAAAGGGGTGAACCACCCCTAACACAATTAAATTATTCCAGGCATTAAATTTTCGTGAAAATTGGTATTCTGGGGTTTTCGAGGATTCTGATCACAAATCTGTAGTCGGATTCTCTGAATTCAAAATGGCGGATCCAATATGGCCGACCAATTATTTTCAAAAAACCTGAAATTTTCTTATTTTTTTTACGTTTCAATTTCCAAGGTTCCTTGTTAAGAATTAACCACTCAATTGATAAAAAAACGATGTGTCAAGTCCAATATGGCATGCAAAACTTGAAAATATTTCCGTTTCATCAAATCAAATCAAAACGGATTAATAGTACTTTTTATAAGGAACAATGACCATTTTGCTTCATAGAAAAAAATTGAATTGAATTCGAGATATTTCAAAAAATGTGTTTTTGGGGCTAAACTTTAGGGGTTATTTTCACCCCCTTAGAATGTTTTTCGGCACATAAAAAATACGTGTCTGTAATTTTTTCATGTTCTACAACATATATAAAAATCATTGAAATCGGAGAATTCGGGTCCGAGTACCTTCCTTGTCAGTGTGTTTACAGCAGCTGTTAGTAACAGACGACCTCAAGTGTACTCGGCGAATTGTACAATGGAAAAAATAGTGGAATAACGCGTTTATTTAAAATTTTGTGCCGCAAACAAAATTTCGTATGCCGATTCATTGAAAATGTGCCATTGAATGAAATGAAAATAGAGCCATTGATGATTCGTGTACATCCAAAACACAGGCTTGCGAGTGGTATACCTAAGGAGTTCAAAGCGGGCCGTGAAATCGTCGAAGATTTGCGTTGCTCCGATCGGCCGTTGACCTCTACGACAACCGATAACATCGACAAAATCAAAACATTAGTGCTTGAAAATCACCATATAAGTGTTAGAGAGTTGGCTCAAGAGTGTGACATATCGACAATGTCAGTTCATGGTATTTTGAGTGATATTTTGGACATGAAACGCGTCGCTGCGAGACTGGTTCCGAAAGAGCTAAATGTTCTTCAAAAAGAGCATCGGAAGCAGGTTGCTCTTGACATGGTTTCCACAGCGGATAGTGAACCAAACTTCATGAAATGCATCATAACTGGAGACGAAACGAATGATGAGCCGAAACCGAAAAAAACCACGCCAAAGTCGGTCGAAAGTGAAGGTGATGCTGAGAGTTTTTGATTATCGAGGCGTGGTACATAGGTGTACCACGACAAACGGTGGTACACCTATCCTGGACACGAGGAGAGACGGTGAATAAGGAGTATTATGTCATTTGTGGCGTTTCATATTGTGTCATTTTGAGGCGTTTGCGCGAAAGTATCCGTCGGAAATGTGGCCGGAATTGTAGAAGGAAAATTCTTGGATTTTGCAAGACGACAACGCACCTTCTCACCGAGCTACGAGTGTGACCGAATATAAGGCAAAAAACTCAATAAATACGATCGACCAACCACCATATTCACCGGATATGGCTCCATGTGATTTTTTTTAATTTCCAAAACTAAAATTGCCACTACATGGTCGCCGCTTTGAAACGATAGAAACCATCAAACAAAATTAGTTGAAGGAGCTGAAGGCGATACCTTCGGCGACCTATGACCGGTGTATTGGGTTAAATAATGGCATAGCTGTATTGCAGCCTACTTTCAAGGGGACAAAATAAATTTTGATGAATAACTTTTTAACAGGTACTTTTTGTACGTAGTAATATGCCCTGGAGATAATGGTATTGGAATATGATTGGTATGGTAGCCCACCTCTTTTAAAATTTCCAATTGGGTGTACAATTTAGAATTATAACATACGTACAAAAAAAAATAGTAGTGGTTTATGTAAATTTGAAGGCATGTCGTTTCTTGATGCTGATGCTTTTTGTACATCTCTCAGTATACACTGAACCAAAAGTAAATATACATACAATGAAGTTCATTAAAGCAATTAATTCCATTGTCAGTTTTCAGCCGATGAACAGATTCATTGATATAACAAGTTGTTCATTTATAGTATTAACATCATCTTCGGCATATTAATGATCAAAGTTCCTTGATAATGAGAATGTATTCATTCATACAATGTACAATGCGTTTACTGAATTAATGTATTTTTCCATTGTTATAATATGCAATAATTTGTTACTTCAAGAATTCACTCGTTGTTTTAAGGAAAAGGTTTCGTTATTTCAATGTTCAAAATTATACTATATGATATACTTATGGGACGCATTCATTCATTAATGCCCTTTCATTCATTGATTTTACTCATATCATAATAATCCTCTTTGGTATCACAAGAATTATTATTAACAGTTACATATTAAAACATTATCAGTTACATATTAAAACAGATTAGTTGTGGAAGAAGGGACAATAAGAAAAAGAGATTTCTAATAAAATTCACATATTTTCATTATTTTTTATTTTAATATATTCTGATATGTTAACTAAGATATCTGCATCTCTTTCATGTGCTAATCATTCATTAAGAGAAACAATAATCTCAAATGTTTTATCCCATTCGGTCAACAATATATCCTTGGTTTTGAAGACTACTTTAAAATCCAAATCGATCAGTTTTTTTAGTATAATATACAGTTTACTGAATAATTAATATTTAATTCCTGATATTATTGACGAACATTATGAACAAATTTTCTTCAACCTAATTCGCATTAATGACTCAGCACATAAATATAAAATAACTTTATCTTTTATTAAAGAATATGTTCTTTATAACAATTTCTGTTCCATGAATTAATGACATTCATACATTAATAAGATAATCATTGTCCATCGAAGTTTTAAAGTAAAAACATGAACAAATTCTTTACGTCGATGAAATCCTCCTTATATTAATTATCATTTTACGTTAATTTAAACAAATATACATCTATTTGGCTGAATGAGAACTCATTAGGTTGACGAACGTTAATTTATTACACTGATGAAACGTTCATTCTAATAATGAAATAGAGTTTCATTATTAGAATTTTTCTCGGTGTATACAGAATGAGCAAAAGCATGGAACCGTATAAATATATCTGAACTTATTGGTACCAAATTTTAAAAGTGAAAATTAACGTTAAAAAACATAACTTGAACTTAGCTTGAAACATACAAAGTGTTCCAAAAAATGATAACGTGCCAACATTATTTTTTGCCAACGAAATTTTTTCCTGAATTTTTAGTTTTACCTTAATACTTTAATTATCGTAGAGTTTTATAGTGCTGACCCTATGTTATGGCACACATTTCCGGACCCTAGATATGACTAGGAGACTCGGAGGTGTCTACTACATTTTTCTATATAATGGCGAAGGAGCCAGTTTTGCAACTAAGGTTTTTAGCAACGACTTAGCGCTTAAAATATTCTACTCCCATCAAATTCAAAGGTTTAAAAAAATGTGTTAAACAATTTGTTATCAATTTAATCAACCCTGGATAATATGAATTAAACTTATTCATAAATAATGACAGATACACCTTACAAACCCAAGTTGGTAACTTGAGTTATAAAGTGAATTATAAAAAAAAAGTTATGTCTTCTCCCTCAGCCTTGTATTTTTATTGTTACGAGACGGGAAATGACGGTTTACGAAACCGACAAACTAACCTAATCAGAAGTAGTTCAAAAGTTTTAAAGTGCTTTTTACTGTCGTCCAGTAGAAACCAGCCGTTGGAAAATACTAAACAGAGATATTGAAGTTGGCTTTGCTGTTAAATTTATTTTATATTGGTATGTTTGCTAAACTTCGTCGTTACAAATTTAAAATATATACCCTAGCTAGTATGTCGTGATTTAATAATTTTATAATTGAATAAAATGTAATCAATTTTGCGAGCAGTCAAAGTGTTGTAGTTGTCAGACTTCCGTTTGCGAAATGCCAACACAGTGAAACAGCCAGTGCCAAGAGTTAGTAGCATCTGGATACGCTATTTAAAAAAAAAGAAAAAAACGAGACAATAATTTAAATATAAAATTAAAATAAATATTAATTAAAATTACAGTCCAATATATTGTTTTAGTGGGTAGCAGATAAACTTGAATGTTTCTACGGTTAGAAATAGAATATTTCACAAAAAGCAAAAAACAATGAACATTTGAAATCACTGGTGGGTACTGGAACCTTCGGCGTAGTAACTAAAAACGTGGACGATATCTTCGCGGTATTTGATACTAAAGCAATTAGTTTAGATAATTTTGTTGCTAAATTAAATAACCGTTTCAGTACCATAAAATTTACATATGAAATAGAACACAATGAACAGCTACCATTTTTAGATGTATTAGTTATTAGAAATAGTGGAAATAAGTTAGAGTTTGATGTATATAGGAAAGAAACTGCAACTCTTCGCTATCTTCCCAACGATTCACACCACCCTTTTCAACATAAAATGGCAAGTTTTAATTTTCTAATTCAATGTTTGTTAAAATTCCTCCTCAGTAAAGAGAGGTTTGAACATGAGAAAAAATAAATTAAGAATATAGCTAATTGTCCGGTCAAGTTAGCCCTAAAAATAGGGGTACCCTTGCATAAATTCCCAAGAATATGAAAATTGACATGAACGTTAGGGAAAAATGTGTAAGGAACATTTTTGTAGAGAATTGAAAGGTCTACATACTATTTTTATCATAAATCTAACCATTTCGCTAAAAAAATCCAAGAAACCCATTTACGCGAACTTTGACCTCGCATCAAAATTTTTGCACACACGGGATCGATGGGGACTTTTCACAACTTCATTATAATGATATCCCTAACGTTCATGTCAATTTTCAGCTTCTCGGGAATTTATGCAAGGGTGAATGTCTATTTTGACCGGAGTATAAGAATAATGGTTACTCAGTCCATTTTAATAGATAAGTTAATAAGGGAAGCATAAATTTAAGAGAACCCTGTTCAATTCCACGATTTTTCGTAGAGATACTGACAAATCTAAATTTGTTTCGTTACCATATGAACCTAAATCCACCCGCAGACTAGATAATTTTTTAAATAAATATCAATATCAATTTGGTTTATAATTCTAAAAATAAACTATAGACGCTTTATGGTAACCTCAAACACAAAATCGACAATAGCGAATAGTCAGGAATATACGAAATAAGTTGTAAAGACTGTGATCAAAAGTATATTGGGCAAACAAAAAGATATATTTTGACTACATTTAAAGAACATATGGCTCATTTGAAATATGGCAGAACGGAAAAATCTTGTGTTGCCCAACACACTTTTGACAACAACCGTAGGATAGACATAAATAATTTAAAATTCATTAGAAATGTAACAAACAGTACACAGTTGGATGCTTTTGAAAGTTTAGATATCATTAAGTGTAACAGTGGTATGAATAAGGACAATGGTCCGATACCCACCAGTCCGTGGTAACAAATTAAGTATAAATAGTGCGTAGGTAAAATTTAGTTTTAATCTTCTCCTGAAGATGCCAACTTAGTTGGTGAAACGCGCGTCGAGAAAATTATAGTAGAAAAGTATAGTTGTTTTTTTTTACTATTATTTAAAATCACCTAGAAAGCGTAATCCTACCAAGAGTTACAAATATTGTAGGACTGAATACACATGTTATTGTTAGATAATGCATAAATATGGTATATTTGTGCTGTATATTTAATAATTCATTTAAATATGTGTCTAATTAGTATATTAAAATGTCTTTCAACATACTTACCCTTATAAACTATAGAAATTAAGATTTAGCACTACTACATTTTGAGTATTTTTTTTAAATTGATTTAAATATTCTAAATACCTGTTTATAAAATGCAATGAAAAATGGTTGAATGATGATGAAAATGATGAAAATTAAGAAAAGGAAAAGGGGTGTTTTATTTTATTAGGCGATTAACCCTGTACTCATATGCCTATAAATATTCAGGTAAATTTTTGGATGGACTCTGAACTATCATTGTTCTCTTTATGGTATTATTTGCGAAGTGAATTTGAGGGCTCATAATATAACTTTTAAATTATTTTACCTGGAAAAGGTACATACAAATGAGTAACTATAATACCTACTTTCCATTTATTTATTGTATTTCAGAAGAAAACTGAAATTTTGTTATATTTAATTATTTGCATATACCTTTTCCACGTGTAAAGTAATTTAAAAGGTATATTAGATGCCCTCAAATTCAGTTCGTACATAATACTTACATACGATAAGGAGTACAATGAGAGTAGCAATCGACCATTATTGTCTCATTATTTTTCAAAATAGCATATCAAAAATGCTACTAACTCTTGGCAGCAGCTGTTTAACTATTTTTGCATTTCGCAAACGGAAGTCTGACAACTATAACATTTTGACTTTCCGGAAAATAACTCATTCAATGCAAAATAAATGTTTGAAGCTCAAAAAAGACACAAACCGCTATTAAATCCAACGTAAGATTCAGATAATTTCAAATTGGTTCATTAGTTTATTAGTAACTTAGTGCTTAGCTTGAAAAGGCGACTTGAGGCGGTTATAAAAGCCAAACGTTGCATAACTTCGTAGTAAATTCTTCGTAGTAAAAAGTAGTGAATTTTAGATAATAACTCTTGTAAACTACATTTGTCAAAATACTTTCTGTTTATGTATTTAAGGCCTTTTTGTCGTATCGTTTTTTTTTTTATTTAAATTTACAGGTATAATTTTGATTCCTGTTTTGCAAAGTTCTACATCTTAAGGGCTTATTATGGTATTATGATATTGATGTATATGTTTCGCAGTTTATTGTATTTAATACATTATATTTTCTATGAATCCATTTTCAACTTATTTTTCGCGACAAGTATATATCCCTAACTTTATATAACCATGTACGAGGTGTGTAAATTAAGTAATGAGACTGGCAACGTATCGCCCGATCTAGCAACACTACGGAGACGGGACTTGGAAGGGCGGTAGGTTAACATGTCATGCACTTTCAGTATAAGTTTAAACTTGTTAGAGTCATTTTTTGTTCTTTTTGACTGTTTTCGTAAACCGGTTTTTTATAGTGCGCTTTAAAAATGGGTGACATTCATGTTGAGCACCGGTGTGCTATCAGATTTTGCTTCAGATTTGGACACAGTTTTTCGGTGGTTTAAGGCATTCTCAGAAGGAAGAGAGACGGTTGAAGATGAATCACGCAGCGGAAAGCCTTCATCTTCAAGAACCGATGAAATGTCGATAGAATATGGGATCTTGTGCGTTCATATCGTCGGTTGACGACAAGTTTTGTCAGTGGTTCATTAGAATAAAATCAGACTTAATGGTAATTTTTAGCACTTGATTCTTTGGAGTGACGAATCAAATTTTTACAATAAGGTCATGTTTAACAGGAACAACAGCCACTGTTGGAATCGAGAAAATCCGATGCTCTTCCGTCCTTGTAACCCGCAGAGACGCTTTAGTGTTAATGTTTGGTGTGGTTTGATCGGCTCAAAAATTGTAGGTCCAGTATTTTATCAAGGTGCATTAACTGGTGAGCGGTACGCCGAAATGTTAACCGCCACACTTCGAGAGTTTTTGGATGACCTGAATTTAATAGATAGACAGCAGATCTACTTTCAACAAGATGGAGCTCCTGCTCGTAATGTTCGCCAGATTGATATTCTATTACAAGCCTTTTTTGATCAACTAACGGCCCTGTCCGTATGCCTCCTCAATCACCAGACATAGCGCCTATGGATTTTTTCTTTTGGGGATATTTAAATAATGCGGTGTATGAAAGGCGGTATGATAATCTTGAGGATCTCCAGCAACGCATAATTGATACTATCAATACTATTGATGGTAGAATCATTGCCAAGGCTACTAAGAGGGTGATATTTTGAGCATTTAATTTAATTTAATTTTGTTGTTTTTTTAGTTTATATATAATAATTTAAGTTTATAGAATAATTTAAAATAAACGATACTATTTCACATCATTTCCTCTTACTTTATACTTTACGGTAAGGTAAAGTTACGACAACTAACACAGCCACTTCGACAAACTTGAAAAATCATCAATAACCTTGTCATCTTTGACTTTAGGATAAAAGGTCATAGGACAAATTCTGTTCAGAATTAAATTTCCTATCGATAGAGAATATTGTACAGTGACTGTCCCATTTGAAAAAATTGAACTTTTTTGACATAACTCGTGAACGCGATGATCGATTTTTGTTCCATTTCCACCATTGTGATCAGCGGAAAAAATACTACTAGTTTGCTTATTTAACCGACTTTGTGGCTAGTATAATAACGAACTTAGCAATAGTGCCGACTTAAGTTTGAAAACCCTGTAATTATTTATCTATTTATTGTATCCTAAAAAGTCGTGACTGAATTTACAGATGGTGGTCTCTAAAATTTTAAACCTCTTGAGTTATACCCCATTATCAAATTATTTTCAAAATCGATAGAATACTCGTATTTCTTACTATACATAAGGGAGGTAACTTCATTATTTGGTATTAATAACGTATACCCAGAACTTTTCTGCAATTATGTACCCATCGATTCAACCTAATTGTAATAAAGCATGAACCGTCCGATAAGTTAATTTTATCGCACCATTATACACTTATAATTTTAAAGGGATCCGATTTAATAAGGTCGGCACAAATACAAAGCCTTATTTCTAAAATCATTATGTGGGGTTATCGAAAACTCGCGCCTGAGAATATATTACCTAATCTATTCGACAGTAATATATTACCATCGCAGTGTAGGTCTCAAATTTCACATATTTCGAACAAACTTTAGTAATTTACGAGGAAAGGTCGGTTACTCGTAGGCAATTTCTTCTAACGCACACTCCGAAACGCCGTTTATAGTCTTATCGCACCACTTGACGTTTCCAAATTTTATTACCCCTAATTATTTTCGTTGTCTGCCTACGGAGAATTTCTATTAATTTATTTTCCGATGAATTAATTCGATGCCGGGCTCGGGTCGGGTTACATTTAAATGGGTGCCGAATCGACCAGTTTATAGAAATGTTTCGACATCGAAATTTATTAGAAGACACATGTATCCAATGCTAGAAAATTTACGCCTGGTGTACACGGCTAGAAATAAAGTGTGGACACATGTAATCCGATACGCATCTAAAGATTTTAAAATGCAAGTCCACAAGTAACGTAGGGGAAAGGGAGGCAAAACGGGGAAATGGTGCCATATGGGGTTCAAGGTATAGACCACAGTACGTGGCCCTTTTTTTGGAATGATTAATAACGGGCTGATTTTTCGTAGTAGTAGCTTCAGTAGTTCGTTTAGTAACTTCAGTTTGATGAGACGCCCACAACATGTCAATGACAATTCTCAACAGTGGCATTTTACGAAGTGGTAAAGTGGAAAACGTGTCAACCGCATGATAATAAAAGTTTGATTAATAACAATTAGTTTCCTAGTTGAATTCGAAGATATTCATACAAAATACACGGAAAAACGTTTGTCCTACAAATTTGACAGTCTTGCGGAAGAGTCCTACTTCATCAACATGTTAAAACGAGCAGGTCAAAAAAATGATTTATAACCAACTGATTTTTTTACTGCTGCTTACTAAATAATTGTGTAATGCAATGGTAGTATCGTCCTACAAATCCAGTGGCATAATTCCTTAGTCCTACGCTCGAAAGTTGTCGAGTTCATGAGGACATTTGTTTGATTGATAACAACCTCATTTTTATTTTTTTCGATTGATATTGAAGTGTAGAACACAACTGTACTTCCGTCCTACAAAAAAAATTGGCAAATAATGATGAAAAATTCATTTGAAATGAAAAAAAAAATTTTTTTTTTCGACGTACCTAATTGAATTATACAGGTACAGAGCACTTTTAAGCAGATAAGGCCCCGGCATATATTGTGTGTCGTGTTACGCGGTGAATTAATTTTGAGCGAATGAATTCATTGAGTCAACACTTTAAATAAACTATTGTATGACGTCATATGTCACACAAGGTTACGTCAGACCACTAGACCTTTTTATGTTTAAAAATACTCTACATATCTACCAGTTTATAGATCAGAAACCCCCTATGGGTACTTACATATAAATAATATAGTTATCTGTCTAATTTTACATTGAACAATACTAATATTGACCTTTACAACTCCTAGTATTTCTACGTGTTTACTTATTTCTATAGATTTGAACTTTAGTTAGCGCCTTAGTACGTTTATTCGAATATTCAGTATTGTATTATGATGTATTTTCTGTGAACTATCGCTTTGCAATAATAATCCAACTGTCCGAGTTGAATAATAGTCCTGAGTCCGACTCTGCTTCGAGTCGCCGGAAGTTTGACTGTTCGTAGTTTCTGTCTTGCTTCTCTGTTGTCGCATCAACATAATATTCCTATTAGACATTTTAAAATGGTTTCACAGCTCAGCTGTTTAAAGTAATATTCGCTGTTTAAAATTGTTTCACACACAAAAAAGTACATATCGTAATTGATCAATGCATTTTTATAAATACAGGGTTTTTATAAAGACCTATTATGCAGAGTTCCAGTTAGATCTGGCAACGTCTAGATTTCCGCTAAGAAGGGGGGCTGGGTTGTTGTACGTAAGTAAATTCGCCTAACTTTGACATAAAAAATGTACCATTTAATTCGTATTTAATATCCACCTACATTATGTATGTACGCAGTATGGTAATTCTTGTATATCTTTTGACACAGCAAACTTAGAAGGATGCAGTTTTCGCCAGTCGATTTATCTTTTCAATAAGTTTTTTTTGTACTATTTTAAAAACTTGTTACTTGTACTACAGTGTTTTTGAAATATGGTCAATTTCAAAGTTAAAATTCGCTACTATTTGCAAAGTAACACCCTATATATGTTTACACCAAACAAAAGTTACCATTTTGCAATTTTGAAAAAAATAAATTCGAAAAAAAAGGTAAAATTCACTTTTTTAAAATATATAGTTTGTTATACTTTACTTTGAAAATGGATTAGTAATTTAATTTTTAAAAACATTGTGTTTGGGCGTCCCAGAAACCCATTGTAAACGTAAACGTCTTTTGACAGAATGAAATGCTATGTGTAACTAAAATAAAACTGTGTTACTTGTCCTACAGGGCGCTTTTAAAATATGGTCAGTTTCAACTTTTCAAGGGATAATTCCAGAAAAATTGAGTAAAACATCTGTTAATTTGTTGTTTAGATTTTAGAAGTGTATATATGTATGTAAATGGTAGATACTTGCTACATGTACACCATAACATTTAAGCTATTTTATTTTTGTTATTTCGTTTATTTTTACTTTTTGATTTAACAAAATTATTTTTTTTTAATTTCATGTTAGTTTAAACATTTCAATTGTAGTTCTTTGTAAAGTAAAACGAAATAAATTAGATTTTTAAATAGTACAAAAATACGTTATTTATACGTGTTAAGCATAATACGTGTGATCCAGACAACTGTATTTTTATGTTTGAATTAATCATACTCAAAAACTCCGTGTATTGTATGTAACAAATTTTTAACATATCACGCAAAAAACTTTTTTAAAAAGTAAATGGACTGGCGAAAACCGCATCCTTGTAAGTTCGCGATTAAAATGGGTCAGAACTCTCTGAGACACCTGGTATTTAATTTGGTGCCAAACACTCGAAAAGCTGGATCATCCATTTTGTTTTTGAAAGTTTTGTCTTCGGATTTGAATTTTTTGACCCCGAAAAGTAGATACTCATTTAATGTTTATACTATTCTAGAATATCTGGGGTGTTATTTAACCGCTACAACTATTTTTTTATTACGATGTAATACGTTTTTGCTTGGATGACGTAACCGAAGTATTAGATTAGGAGTAAGTAAGGTATGTCAGAGTGACATTTTCTGTACATGTTTTACATGTAACAGTATTTTTTTCAATACACAGTATGCGGCACCCAAATGCGTACATAGGTGGATATTAAATACATATTAAATGATACATTTTTATGTCATAGTTAAACAAATTTACTTGGGCCGGGGGCTTGATTGTACAGAAAGCTAAGAGGGGGTCTTACCGGAAATCTAAAGAGCAACGTTGCCAGAACTAACTGTAACTCTTAATTCTGCATAATAAGTCTTTATAAAAATCCTATATTTACAAAATGCATTGATGTACGATCAATTAATATAAGTCAATTTAATTTTCAGACTGCGTTGCGTATCGTATAATAAAGTTTACTGTTATCATTTTTCAACCCAACTACTGTGAAATAATTTTAAACAGTTAATATTACTTTAAACAGCTGTGAAACAATTTTAACAAACAATATCTAATAGGAATATTATGTTGATATGACAACAGCGAACACACGTAGCGAACGAATGCAGAACGAACGGTCCAACGGTTCACTCTAAGCTCCACCCACTAATGCACTCTCCTTGCCCCGTCACGGATCTCTGCGGTTGTCGGCGGCCGCGCTCATACCGTCTGTCATTTAAATTATTTGAACTTTTTCGTCAATGTGATAAATATCCATTTTTATTTTTATGAACGTATGTAGTGCTTCTACGATACGCTCGTAATAACGCACTTTTCTAATCAGGCACTAGACCAGTATAAAATATAAAATGGTATTTCAAATTTTAACTCAAACAGCCCTACTGACAAACCGGATTCCTTTCATACGCCTGCGCTAGCGACTGGATCGCGATTGGTTCTCATTTCATGTTTACTCTACTTACAAAGAAGTTAAATTATCAATTGCCCTTCATTCGGCTATGTACGCATTATTAGGCTGCCGCTTACTGTATTTTACAATTTTGGAATAGCCAACGGTTAAACGTGTCCGTGACAAAATGTTGACTGTACTGCGATTAACTATATAAGATAGAAATATAAGCAGGTTTTAAAATCATATTCGTTGTACATTGTCATTAGTCATTATTGAAGTCGGTTTTGGCCATCTTTTTATTTAGCATTGGCCTAACCTGGTTTGTACTTTTTTTATGTTATTCTCACTTTATCGATCTCCTCAACTCTTCAATCCCGCTGTTAGTTAATAATTAAGTTGGCACTATAAAATAAGAACGAATGCTTAAAAATTTGACAAGTTCTGATTAGAGACTGATACACATCCTCTATTACCCCGTATAACTTCGTCGTCAACCTATATAAGAAAAAATATGTACCTATCTACTTTTACTTTTAAAAGGATAATGGAAAATAAAACCCAAAACCGTAAGTAAAGTAAATTTTATTCTTCTCAAGGCATATATAAAATATTAGTTCATTTATTCTATTTAATCATTAATCATTAACCACATAGCCTTGATTCCAATACTGCATTCGGCGACAATCACAGTTTTAATGGACCAGTTGATATGAATTGTATTATCTGTTGTGCACTGAACTTGTTCGTAAAACTAACAGATATAAAAATAAGTTTACTCGTAAATTACTGGGGTTTTTCAAAAAGATTTCTAATTATGTGTACAAGTGTAATAATTATTTAATCAGATTCTTATCTACACCCAATTTAATTAAAGATGCAACAATTTTGTTTCTCCTGTCATCAGTGAAGGGTGATATATCCCAAACTGTTTCCAAAGGTACCTCCTGATCGCCCTAGAAAATGTTAAAACACAGATGGGTCTAAAATTATTACAATAGGTTCAAAAGCCATCTTTTTATATAGCGTGGCTTTTTTTGTATCTGTCAAAGACGTAGACAGTTCCTTCATCCTTTGAAAAATAACACAGCACCACAAAAAAAGAAAGTGAAATGTACCTCTGACCAAACTTAGTGGATTATGGTGGATGTTTTTGGGGTCCCAAAAAAATGACAAAAAATACCAAAAAACGGCAAAATATACTCTAGAACCCAATCAAACCTCATAAACCAATAGTTCAATAACTTCATACATCTAATCCCATAGCCCTCACAATCAATAAGCCCCAAAGACTTATTGTTGTATTGGGTTATGAGGTTTTATTGGGTTCTAAAGTATTTTTTGTTATTTTTCCGCAGCTTATTGAGGATAAAAAGAAATTCGGATTCAGCGACCACAAAACCATTTAATCCATCAAGTTTGGTCAGAGGTACATTTCACTTTTTTATTTGTGGTGCTGTGTTATTTTAGGGCATTAAGTAGGGTCCGGATGCCACAACGCAGAGTTAACTGCGTTCAACTTATCCATGGAACTCCCGCACGGAACCTGCCTACTACGGCATACTACGAGTCCCAGTGAGTTACCAGGCACGGTCAGTGGCATAAGTATGCACGGAATATACGCGAATATAATGTACAAGGCGCTTAAAAAATACGGTTGATACTTTAATTACCATAGAGTTGTATAGTGCCGATCCTGCGTTATGGCACACATTTCCGGACCCTAGTATTAGTAATAGTATATCGTAAGATAAAAAGTCCTTATTATTATCTCAGAATTGTGGCATTTTAAGAGTTATGCCCATTGAGACATTAACCCCACAGAACATACTCGAATATTAAGCAAACTCACTTATAGAAAAGTGGTTCCACTAACCACTTTTCCATAAGAATAGTGTGGGATCCTTTAAACTATAGGAATGTCATGTCCAGCTTATTCTTCCGAATATGTTCTCATTCTTCTTCTCACAGAATTAAAAAGATTGGTGAGCACTTGGGAGGAAGTATTAAGTAAACATACACCGTCTGTAGGAAATATTAAGTAAAAACATACACAAGCTGAAACCGTCCACTAATTTTTTAAATTATTTGTGAAAAAAAAACGTCGTTTTTTCACATTTCCGCTTATATCTCCGTTCCTTGGCATATTTTATATACCATATGCATATAAGAAGTTGTAACATATTGAATTTCCAAAATTTTAAGTCCAACCCGTCTCCAAGTGCTATCGTTAACTTGCAAATGACTGTTGAAGTTGAAAAAGTGCTTTTTTTTCACAATTTTTTTACTTCGAAAGTAGGACGACTATGATCACGAAATTTTGGAGGGACTCTTGGAGGAACTGCTGTTTGTAGTGTGAAGTTACAAAAAATATTTCAAGGCGATGCGTTAATAACTTTTCGAGTAATTAACGATCGCATTTTTTTGAAAGCCTTAATTAATGACACCATTTCTTTGTTTATTGTACGATCAGTGGCGGCTGGTGATAAAGGGCACAGGGGCACGTGCCCAGGCCAAATTTCAATAGAAAATATTTCTTTTGTGTTAATTTACTATAAATTACTCTTACAATAATATCAATTAATTGTATACGACAAACTATTCATATTCTAATTATTATTCCTTTTATACCACAAATAATGATTTTTATCACATATATATGACAGACTATCGATCGAGCACCAAGCCACCGTAGTCTGAATTCGCATCGAGCCACCGTAGTCGCATTTCGCGTGCGTGGCCGAGGGCACACAGTATCCCAGTCCTCGTTTTTAATCGGGCTTTTTCGGTGACTGGTATGTTTGGAGACAATTATGCAGCAGACAGACGTCGTTAAATCGTTCGAAAATCAGCTGAACTGGTCACACTTGTTGAGTGACCTTTTTTAGTGATTGTTTATTTTCTTCGCTGAGAAGTGTGTTTTTACTGTTTTTGATTGTGAAACGTTTCAAAATGAATTCGGTGGACTTTTATTGACTAATAAAGATATTACATACGAGATCCGTAGGGAAATTAAACGGTTAGGAAGGAAGATACCCGATTTGATTATTTCCAAAACAGACGTAGGAGAATCGCGAAATTATTCACGAAATTTTAATAGTAGTGTCTACGACAGATTTAAGTGGTTATGTGTCCTAAAACAAACAAACTGTTTTGTTTTATTTGTTTAGTGACGGGTGGCAACCGAGGTGCATGGACTCAAGAAGGGGTGAGTGATTTAAAACATTTAAATGAACGAGCTAAGAAACATGCTAGCTACAATGAAAAACATTTACATAACATCTTAGATTTTAGTGTGTTGGGAAAGGTAGACATAAGGTAACAGCTTGACAGTGCTTATCGTGAAAATATAATCACACGAAAAGTCACAATGAAAATGTGGATAAAAACAGACATATTTTAAACCAAATAATTATTAATTGTATTAAATTTTGTGAAACAAATCCAGGACTTTAATGTAATATATTAAAAGGCGATTAACATTTTTGTGAACAATAAGGACAGGCGAGCTGATTTCCTCTACAAATAACGGTAAGATACCTATATCAAATTTTTTTCACATGTTGCCACCCATTATTTTAATATATTTAAGCCCTCAATATTCGTGACTAAATATTATTTCAAAAAGCTACCAAATCCCAAAAATTATTCTTGTGAAAGTCTATATTTTTGTATAAAAAGAATTTTTCATTGAAATTCTGCAGTGTCAGTAAAACGCATGACCTTGAAAATTTTAAAAATTTTCGTCTGCGGCGCCATTGGTAGCTAATAAGTAATCCTACTGACACACCATGTGCCCACCCATGTAACACACCCACGAGCCGCCACTGTGTACGATATTGATCGGGTTGGGCTAGAAATATCATAAATCTCTTCAAGTTTGCGAGACTTTTTGAGATTTTAAAAAATATTAATTTGGGCCAGTTTTATAACGTTTTCTACGCGACTACCTTTTTTTTGACGATTTTTTTATGTCTTGAAAGTACGCTTCAAGACGCGTATTTTAAACAAAAAATAGACGTCAAGATATTATAGTCACAATTCCGAGAATTTCGAAGCGGCAACACTAAAACAATATATACGTCGCGTCAAAAAAGGTAGTCGCGTAGAAAACGTTATAAAACTGGCCCAAATTAATATTTTTCAAAATCTCAAAAAGTTTCACAAACTTGAAGAGATTTATCATTTTTCTAGCCCAACCCGGTCAATATCGTACAATAAACAAAGAAATGGCGTCATTGCAAAAGATGCGATCGTTACTTACTCGAAAAGTTATTATCGGATCGACCTGAAATTTTTTTGTACTAGACTACCTTTTTGTACTACGTAACTTTATACTACAAACAGCAGTCCCTCGTGATCATAGTCGCCCTACTATCGAAGTAAAAAAATGGTGAAAAAAAATCACCTTTTCAACTTCAGCAGTCATTTGCAAGTTAACAATAGCACTTGGAGACTTCGGATTGGGCTTAAAATTTTGTAAATTCAATAGGCTACAACTTCTTATATGCATATGCTATATAAAATATGCCAAGGAACGGAGATATAAGCGGAAATGTGAAAAAAATACGTTTCTCACAAAAACAATGTCCGTTAATTTAAAAAATTAGCGGACAGTTTCAGCTCTACGGACCTCGCGCATTTTGTTCTACGCAAAAAAATACATACATAGGAAACCGTCAAAACTAGCCCTATATGTTTCAAGAACAGTTTTTGGTGATTTTAGCTCCCTGCCTACTGAACTATAACAGTTTGTCTCATTTGTTCAACTTTTCGTGCAATGCGAACTTTAGATTTACCACTGCCTTCTTTTATATTCACACTTCCTGGTTCCCTGAACAAAGCCACAGATCTAGTCAAAACTTGGCGACATTTTTTGAGTCACTTTTGGTGAAAATTTGGTTTTGGTTTTGAGAGTAATAATTCAATACATGCGGGATCGATTCACAGCATACCCTGACGACTTTTTTTATGTTACGACAGGTACCCGACTAAAACAATATCGTTAAGTGACATAAATTAGTAACTACCTGAATCATATCCAAGTCAGGTATTTCATCATCCTTTAGCATTGCCATAACTATACTCTCCATGGCCATGGCCATTCCAAGGAGAGAATTTTCCTGAATATCTTGCTTCAGTTCTTCCAGTGTTATTAGATTTCTGTCGGAACCTAAGTCGAAAATTCGTTGCGACAGATATTTATGATACTCCTCTATTAAGTCATCCCAGTGATCAGCTAATACTTCGTGGGATATGCAGGAAAATGCAAAGTGAAGCAGATCATTGGTTAACGTACTATACCTGTTTACAATAAAATCATGTTATACGGGGTATCATTATTTCGGGAAGTATTACACAGCCACACAAAAAAAAATTGGCCAGGGGTCTGACTATGTTTACTGTGTGTTTTCGGGGTCGCTGAATCCGAATCCAAGGAATCAGATTGACCCCATCACGTCAGGATTTCGCCATAACCTCAAAAAAACACTATAATCAACGCTGTTTAGCCCTGTAACGTTGTTACTCAAGCTTTAAACTAAAGGTGGGTTCATGCAGATATTTTTAGTAATAAGAATAAGAATAGTAATAAGAATAAAAAGTTAAACCCTCGTTTTATAATGACCCAGTTCATGCAGTAAATCCTTATTTTTAAAATTATTACTAAAAATTATATTTACTGCATGAACTGGGTCATTATAAAACGAAGGTTTAACTTATATTCTTATTACTATTCTTATTCTTATTACTAAAAATTTCTGCATGAACCCACCATAAGAAACCAATATGTTAATCCACACAAACCCATAACCCTATCACCCCATAACCCCATAACCACTAACCCTGTAACCCCATAACCCTATAAACCCGTAACCCCATAACCCCGATACTAAAAAAAATAAATCATCAAAGTTAATCTGCATTATATCAATGTTACAAAACAAGAACCCATAACCCTTTTTTTATTAAATACAAAATTTATGTTTATACATTTTTATTCAGATACTAATTTATTTATTTTTATTTATACATACATATTTATTCGCTCATTTGCAAAACAACCCTTGCAAAAAAACTCAAAACAGTATTCATTGTTATTTGTATATACGTTTATTCGCTCTTCTCAAAAACAGCCTTCATAAGAGCTATATGGTGTACGAAATGCGTTCACGCAACCTCCTCGCGGTGTACATCGCATAACATTGATGCTGACAGTTTTACAAATATTAAATATATTTACAATTGAGTCCGATACTTTAGGGTTATGGTATTTTTAATTAGAATTTATCGGGTAATGAGGTTATAGGGTTTAACAGCTTTAGTTTTGTGGAATCCATGCCACGATAGTTGTTTTGCTGTGAGAGATTGAGTATGACGATTTTAGTAACATGGTTATGGGGTTACGGGGTTATACGGTTAGTGGTTATGGAGTTATAGGGTTATGGGTTCTTGTTTTGTAACATTGATATAATGCAGATTGACTTTGCCGATTTATTTTCTTTAGTATCGGGGTTATGGGGTTACGGGGTTATAGGGTTAGTGGTTATGGGGTTATAGGGTTATGGGTTTATGTGAATTAACAGATTGGTTTTTTAGTTTAAAGCTTGAGTAGCAACGTTACAGGACTAAACAGCGTTGATTATAGGGGTTTTTGAGGTTATGGCGAAATCCTGACGTGATGGGGTCAATCTGACTTGGATTCGGATTCAGCGACCCCGAAAACATACAGTAAACATAGTCAGACCCCTGGGCCAAAAAAATTTTTCTTCTAAATAACACTATTTAGAAGAAACACCCAACGTACCGTCAGTATCAAAAATGATTTCTATAATACGGTATACAGAGAAAAAATTGGCTATTAACCCTTTAACGCCCAAGTGCACTGTCAAGAGACATGAACTTACAGGCTCATATTACTGATAGAAAAAATAAAGAAAAAATAACTAAAACCGTGTGTTCCTATGTTTTCGAGGTCGCTCTTTCGAATGGAATCGTTAACATTTGTAAAAAAATGATGTAACCTTCAATTTTTAACAAAAACTATTACAAAACGCGATTTTTTCAAGATTCTTTTTTTTAATCGCAATTTCAGTTATGTTATCGTTCTTTAGACTACTAAAAAACAAATACAAACGTGCACTCGAGACTTGTAGGAAACGCAATGAGAACAATTTGATTTTCTCATTTTTGAGGTTAAACTAGATATGGCAAAATTCAAAGGGTGATATTTGTCGTTTTTTACAAGTTGCGGGATCATTGACGCAAAAGAAGAATTTTGAAAAAGTATTAGTACTTTAAGGATTTTTGGGGTCGCTGATCACAACCCTGATGTCAGAATTTCAAAATTCAAGATGGAGGATCAAATATGGCCACCATCCCGAAATCCCAAATTTTTCGATTATTTTGCCTCAAACTTTGTAAACTAGGGGTTTTTCGGGGTCGCTAATCACAATGCCGATGTCAGAATTTCAAAATTCAGGATGGTAGATATGACATGGCGACATTCATCCTGAATTTTGATATTCTGACATCGGGATCGTGATTAGCGACCCCGAAAACTACTGGTTTACAAAGTTTGAGGCAAAATAATCGAAAAATTTGAAATTTGATTCGGGATGGTGGTCATATTGGATCCGCGATCTTGAGTCTTGAAGATTTGTCGTTTTTTGGGACTGCTCTTTATTTAAAATTCTGCTAATATCTTATGTTCGTATATCATACCTAGCTAGCTGAAAATCAATTAAAACAGCATTTACAGGTTTTCCATGTTCATGCCTCACCAAAAAGTTAGGTAACCATGCATCCCCCTCTGTCACTACTGACAATTTATTGTCAACCTTAGTTGCTTTAACTAACAATCTGAAATAAAAAGTAATTGATAGGTATAATTTTAACGTCTATTTTTCTTTATCAGGTTTGTTCCAACAGAACTTTTATGAACCTTTCTTGAACGAGTAATGAATTATTTTGTGCGCATGTGTCAACTTACAATTGACCAACAATAATACCGTGGTTCAGAACTAATATCTGTTCTGTGTTGGACTGACAAATCTCTCCCTCCACCAAAAATTTCAAATCAAACAATATTGTGAACGTAATCTTAAATCTACCTTCTTAAAAGGTTAACAGTTTATTAAATATTTTGTGATTGATAGTAAATATTTTTCTGGATTTTGTCTTATCAGATAATTTGGTTATCATAGGTTGATGTCTAAGCTAAAGCAATTTAGGTCAATAATTTAATTTTGTTGGACCCTATAATATACTTGGTATGCATACTAATAGTTCTAAATCTTTCTCTTCACTTGACTCGCTTGACAAATAAATGTTGATATTTTGATCACTCATTTTAATTGCATAAATAAAACAGAATAACACCTAACCCAATGATTACATACCAAAACAGAATCTGTATGAGCTTCTTCTATCGTTTGTTCGAAGTCGTTGTTACTACAGTCCAGTTGCCAGGGATTAAAAAGCGTCCAAAATTTGTATTTTTTGCGGAGCCTTAGTTATTATTGAATCCTATGTATTTTTTCCCGTAGAATACAATGGCGGGGGTCCATACAGTCAAAAGTGTGAGATTCATTAGTTATTTAACAATTTATGCAAAAAAACGTGTTTTTTTTCACGTTTTAGCTTATACCTCAGTTCCCTGGTAATTTTTATATAGCACATGCATTTAGAAAGTTGTTCTATATTAAATTACCTAAATTTTAAGCTCAACCGGAAGTCGCTATAGTTTTTTTTATGATTGCAATTAGCGTTGAAAGTTTGCAAAACTCCTTTTATTTTGACATGTTTTTTCTTAATGCATAAAATGCTTAGAGGGCTGAAAATCCTCGTAGAATATGCGCTCAGTATTCTAAACAAGTGCTATAAATTTCACGGTGATTGGTTGTTAACTTTTCGAGTAATTAATGATCGAATTTATTTACATCTCTTAATTAACAATGGCGCCATTTCTTACGGGAAGCTTCGGTTTTGACCGGATAGGGCTAGAAAGATCACAAATCTCTTCAAGTTTATGGCGCTTATTGAAATTTTGAAAAATATTAATTACAGCCGATTTTATAAGGTTTTATACGCGACCACCTTTTTATACGCAACGTACATGCCGTTGTAGTATTGCGGTATTGAAATTAAGAAATTCCTTACCAAAATATCTTTAAAATGCGTTTCAAGACCCGTATTTTTAAAAAATATATATGCCGCTACGACTTCAGGGAGCGGAGATATTTTTTTTTAATTCCCAATCCCGTTGAATAATACGTAGGTAGAGAGATGAAATTTATAGAGTTTGCAGTTAAAGAGTTATACTTTCAATAAAAAAAATACTGTAAATCGATTGGCCAACTTTAACTGTTAAAAAGCACTGGTTGAAGTTGACTCTACGGCTGCGGTATGCGCTCGGACGCCTGGCGGGACGGAGTGGGGGGCGCTTCAAATCGATCGCGCTGAAAAAATCTTCATTATCTCGGCTTCCTGATGTCGTAGCGGTACATTTTTTAATCCGGGGTAGCTCGCCGAGAGAAGAAAGAATATCGAGTTTATTTTTTATTTTTACGGAAAAAAAAGCCTTGAAAATTGAGATTTTTGCGAAATTATTTTTTTCGGCTGTAATTAATATTTTTCAAAATTTCAATAAGCGTCATAAACTTTAAGAGATTTGTGATCTTTCTAGCCCTATCCGGTCAAAATCGAAGCTTCCTGTAAGAAATGGCGAAATTGTCAATTAAGAGTTGTAAAAAAATTCGATCGTTAATTACTCGAAAAGTTAACAACCGATCACCGTGAAATTTATAGCACTTGTTTAGAATACTGAGAGCATATTCTCCGAATTTTCAGCCCTCTAAGAATAATAATAATAATTTATTTGCAGGTTGTATGCTTATTACATAATTTTAAATAAGAAGAGAAAAAAAAACGCATATCAAATTTAAAACACAGACATTCCGCAAAATAGACCAAAAACAACATAGTGCAAAGCACCTGCTGAACAAAGTTTCGGCCCAGCAAAGAAATAAATATTATATTATAGTATAAAAAAAGACGAAACTTTCTGTAGTATTGAATAATACACAATAATAATGACCACAATAAACAAAAAATATATATACCAATGTATGTAACACGAAGAAGATCAATTACATAAAACACAAAACGAATCAATCAGATAGGATCTATTTTACTTTTATTTTAAAACTAGTCAGAGGAAGATCTTTAATTTCAGTTGGCAGTTTATTGTATAAGTTGTAGACATTATAGGTAAAGGATCTGCGAAATATGGTTAATTTATGAGGAGGTGGCGATATTAGACATTTAAACCTCAGATTTAATGTGTGTACGTCAGAGCGAAATTTAATTTTATTATACACGTATGGAGGGCATTTATTTGTAACTATTCTGTGAAAAAACACTAGCGAATGATACTTGCGTCTAGTAGACATACTAAACCATCCTGCGTCAACTAACGTATGCGAGATGTGCTCATATTTACGAATACCGTAAATAAATCTCAAACATGATTTTTGACCTTTTCTATACGATTTTTGTCTATATTATCTAAACATGAATTATAGTTGAGTGCACCAGTTAGTTTTATTTTTTAAAGAAACAGATAGTACGTGTCGATGGGCATATAACAATTTCAATTTCAAATACACTTTTTGTAGATACTTAGAAATGTGCTTTTTAAATCTTAAATCCGTATCTATTTCAACGCCAAGATTTTTTTGCAACATTAGAGCAAGACAATTTTGTACCATCTATAATGACACTAATATTTTGCTCGACAAAAGAACGTGACCTACCAAATACCAAGAGTGTTGACTTGTTGGGGTTCAGTTTTAAACTGTGTTGTTCAGACAATTTGGTAAGTTTCTCTAATTCTCTATTTAAATTAATATTAACATTTTGTAAATCAGAAACAGTAAGAGCAGTGTATATTTGAGTATCGTTCGCATATAAGTGAAATTTTACGTGTTCTAAGTTGGATGCAATATTACAAGTATATATACTAAATAATAATGGACCTAATATAGAGCCCTGAGGTATTCCACACTTAATGTTGCCTAAGTCGGATGTACCTTTTGATGTTTCCACATACTGATATCTACCACGCAAGTAGTTATAAGAATGTTATTTGTTAAGAAAAAACATGTCAAAATAAAAGGAGTTTTGCAACTTTCAGCGCTAATTGCGATAAAAAAAACTCTAGCGACTTCCTATTGGGCTTAATATTTAGGTAATTTAATATAGAACAACTTTCTAAATGCATGTGCTATACAAAAAGTGCCAGGGAACTGAGGTGTAAGCTAAAACATGAAAAAAACGCGTTTTTTTTGCATATTGTTAAATAACTTATGAAGCTCACACTTTTGACTCTATGGACCCCCGCCATTGTATTCTACGGAAAAAAATACATGGGATTCAATAATAATTAAAGATCCGCCAAAAAATACATGAGAAAAATCCCTGGCAACTGGACTACTACGCATGTGTTACAAGAAGTCAGTCCATTGCAGTTCCAATCTCGAACCAGGAACTAATTTCACCGTTCTTGAACCAATTCGGAATTAATTCGGTTGGTGTTGGAATGTTCTCTGAACTAATACCGTAATCAGTTCTGGGTCTGTTGGAACGCAAATTTCAATTGGCACACACTCGGTACGGTTCTGAACTGATTCCAGTACATGTTGGAACGAACCTATTGAAAACTAACGTACCCATAGTAATCATTAGCGAATAAGTTGTTTATTTTCTCTAGGTAATAATCATCTAGCTCCCTTTGCACTGCATTGCGGATAACCTTATATAATTTATTTAGTTGAAATCCTGAATACCACTTTCTGAATTTTTCATCGAAATAGGTTTCCTGCAACAAAATACAAAAAGCCATTTCAGTTATTAAAAACACGTCTGTCATCCCAATCAAGATTTATCTTCCAGAAAGTTGATTTAATATGGAATTCAAAATAAGCGCTAAATCATCTGGTGGTCGCTCAACAGACTAATTACTGTACCATTGTTTATTGAAACGTCCGTTGTTTATTTATGTGTGTATCATTAAAAATTGAATCATCAATTGGTTGATCATTGAGAAAATGATCATCCAGAACTCCTCAATTGAAAAAAAAACTCAATAAAAGATTAAAGATACTCAGTTTGATGTCTGTCATTCTACTTAAAAATATAATTAACATGTTAAACAATTTCATAAAAAAACACAGATATACCTGATAGGAAATGAATAAACCTGTACCGAAATAAACCTGTTCAACCTAAAAACGTATCTTATTTATTCTTATCTTATTTATATAAAAACTAGAAATTAAAAAAAAAAAACAATGAAATTATGCCAACAACTCATAAATAAACCTTGAAATACATATATTATCACTAGGGTGTATTGTATATGTGTATAAGTGTACCACAACGCAGTGTTAATTGAGTTCAACTATCCAGAGCTCCCGCACGGGGCCTGCCTACTACGGCATACTACGAGTCCCCGCGCGTTACCAGGCACGGTCAGTGGAGTACGTATGCACGGGCATGAAATACACGCGTATGTAATTTACAAGACGCTTAAAAAATACGGTTTTTACTTTAATTATCATGGAGTTGTATAGTGCCGACTCTACTTTGTTGCATATATTTCCGGACCATAATTAACTCAAATAGCGCCTCAAGGTAAAAAATAATAAAATGCTACCCAAAAATCATAAAACAAAACAACAAATTGAACATAAGTACATTAAACACGACGTAACAACAGAGAATTAGTTCCAAAATTTTCCGCAGTAGCGCTGGCTTCTTAAATTCTGACGCCTTTACCTGTAAATTCATAATTATGTAATAATCCAGGAGCCAGGTCAAAATTTGGTCAATTATTTCTTCTCGAACGATAATTAGTGAGACGCATCAGGGAGTTGTATCATAATGCCTCGTGAACATCAGCTGCGGTTCCGTGGGTGGGATGAGCGGCTGTAGCCTCCCACGCACGGAGAAAAGAAAATTTTAGTAATTTCCTCCTGACTAAAAATTTGTCAAACTATAGCTAATCCAATATCTTGAAGAAAAAAAAGTGAACTGACTATAACCTGGTGAATTATACGTCAGCTGGTCGCTTGAACATGAAAAAAAAATATAGGTACATTCAATGATTTCCTCTCAACTAAAAATTTACCTGATGATAGCTTACTGTGAATTAATATAAATGTCAGCTGGCTGTACCTCGGTGGAAAGATCGTCAGCTGACACCTTGAAAGTTGTAAAGCAGAAGTTAGGCGGGAGCATCTATGGCCTATTTAAATGCACCAGCCGTCGAGTTTTCCTCGACTTACTGCTAGCTGATAGTTTTTATTAAATACAGAAGTATATTAACAATCAGGTTACAAATTTTTTTCCGGGAGGAAATGACGTATGTATCTTAAATTATTCGGCATTACGCTTCGATATGAGTGTTCTGATTAAATCAGTATTCTGTATAGATACTTTAAAACTAATAAGTATATAATTGAATAACTGAAGAAATTTTTAGATAAGTAAATTAATCAATTTATATTTTATTGTAACTTAGCTGTTCGATAAATAATATTCATTTTAAAAAAAGTGATTGAGTATTGCTTCAATCTTTGGAAATAACGAGAATAATTTAAGATACGTCATTTCCTCCAGGATAAAAATTTGTAACCTGATTGTTAATATACTTCTGTAATTAATAAAAAAATCAGCTAGCGGTAAGTCGAGGGAAAACTCGTCAGCTGGTGCATTTAAATAGGCGATAGATGCTCCCGCCTAACTTATGCGTTACAACTTTCAAGGTATCAGCTGACGATCTTTCCACCGAGGTACAGCTAGCGGACATTTATATTAATTCGCAGTAGCATATAAGCTGTCATCAGGTAAATTTTTAGTTGAGAGGAAATCATTGAATATACCTATTTTGTTTTCATGTTCAAGCGACCAGCTGACGTATAATACACCATGTTATAGTCAGCTGACTTTTTTTCTTTAAGATATTGAATTAGCTATAGTGTGACTTTTTAGTCAGGAGGAAATGGCTAAAAAAATTTTTTCTCCGTACGTGGGAGGCTACCGCCGTTCATCCCATCCACGGAACCGCAGCTGACGTTCACAAGGCTTTATGATACAACTCTCTGATGCATTCCACTAATTATCGCTTGAGAGGGACTTGATCATGAAAATCTGTCTCTGGCTCCCGGACTATAATGATGTCATTATTTGTCTTTTAAGTGGAACATAATGGCCTTTTCTCTAAAACACATACCTTCAATGTCATAGCAACTTGCTTAAATGTTGGATCTTGATCTCTTGCAGCTAGAGAAAGGGCATGAAAACGGGCTAGCAATTTTAAAAACAATGAGGCATAATTATGGCCAATTCCTTGGCCAAGCTCTATGGTTCCATATCCATCAAAACTCAAATTTTGTAAAGCTATATAACTATTTGCACCCTCAAAATTGGAAGATAGAACTCTAAAAATTAGATAAAAACGTGTTTTCTTCATTTCAACAATTCAACAATTAAAAGATATGCAGGGTGTTTCATTTACAAAATTATGTTGATTAAACAGCTGCTACATTTTTGTTTCAATTGTTTTTCTGAGTTTTTTTGAAAGTGGGAAAAAAGTGGGTGGGAATGCTCACGGACTCACCCTGTACATCTGACAAATTAAAACAACAGAACCATGAAGGTAATTTATAGTTACCTAAGTGAGAGAGAAATTTGTACTAATACCCAAGAATAATATACCACCGAGAAGCGACAGCAAAGCTTCCCGCGTTGACGGTTTTTGTATCCGCATGCGCCAACTATGTTGTGCTGTTGTCATTTGTCATCTTGGAATTGTTTACGGGGTGACGTGGTTTCATTAGCCATTTGTATCCTGTGCCAATTTGTATAGATATTTAGCCTTGACATTTTCTCAATACGATCTTTTTTCACATGACTTTTTAAATTATAATAAAATTTAATTAGTAAAAATCAAAAGCAGCTACAGCACTCTTATATAATATTCTCTTGATGAATACGAGTATAAAACTTGTATTATAGCCCCTATACCACAAGCATTTTTTAAGCATCTGAATATGCATATTTCGATAGCAAGGCTATCATCTTCAGCAGAGATCGTAGTTTTCGTTCACGATCCAACCGAAAACTTTTGGTTCGATGTTATATTTGTATACACCACAGAAACTATTCTGTACAAATGCTTAGTGCGAATAGTGCTATTAGTGCTTTTCTAGTATCTTGATGAGAGTTACTTGATGATTTCCAATGTTTAAGTATTGGTATGTATGTCTAAAAGTCTCTTTAAAAAATTACCATGTAGCATTGCTCGCCTTAGATTTTTTTTTGCTCGCCATAGAAAATTAATTTCTAGCTAGAGCCGTATGATTTTAATTTCAGAAATTTTGGCTGCGTTCAGCGAATGGTCGGACTCGTCGAATTCGTTCAGCGAGAAAGATACTTCAGTGGTCCGCCCAATCAGCTGATTGGGAAAGTTGGTCGGAATTTGATATGTAACGTCGGTGGTCGAGATCGTTCAGCGAAGGAACTCTGTTCCTACTACTCTGTACCTACTCTAACTACATTTATTTATACATTTATTTATAGCAATTTAAAATTTTTCATGAACAATATTCTAGTTCATATATGAAGGCAGCTATCGAATTTCTTTTTTGTGGAGCCTCGCCTTCATGGTCCCTATTTAGTTATTTTACGTTAAGGTTATGTGTGCTGTAATTTGTCAAAGTAGAAAAACCCGTTCAGCCAATTGTTCGACGTTGAATATCTGACTATCGTGGTCGGACTATTCGCTGAACACAGCCTTTCATTTCATTTTGCCATACCCGAAGCTTCACTTTCACGTCCTAAAAATCCGTCCTAGCTACAGTCCTGTATTATTTAAAAGATTTCTAATTTTATTTTTTCTACATTTTTTTTAAAGCATCTAGTGTACAGACATACGTACAGTTCTTTCAGTGTACATCTGTCAAACGAACTTCTCTCAGTGTACTTGGTTGTGTTTACGTCATGTCGAGTTGAGCCATAAAACATCAAAGGAACCGCCGGCAATTGTCGCTTCTCGGTGGTGTATATTCTCGGCTAATACTTCGACAAAACGCTTGGACAACTTGATTTTATTTTTTATCTCTAGTATCTTCACTTGGGAAAAGTATTTGTAAAAGTACTTATTACTTATCTTTGTTGCCAAACACTTCAGGTTTGTGTACAAAAATGAAAGATAATACGCTCGTTTTGGTAATAATTACAAAATATACGAATTTAAATATATATAGGGTTAGTTTTATAAATGAATATCCCCCTTTATTTTTTTAGTTGTTGGAACACTGTATATTTTAACAACTTAACAACTTGACAATTAAATAGGGTTATATTATACGCTTAGGATTAAGAATAGAAATACATATTTTTTTGCCTTATTAAAGAAATACACAAAAAGTAGGAAGAAAAGCACGTAAATGTATATATTATACACATGGCTATATAATCAGAATGAAATGGGGGGAAGTCAAAAATAAAAATATATAGGACTTTCCATTAAAAGAAAACTTACATTTTTATACTCCTTGTATATGTAAGCAGCTTTAATAAAACCGTCATTATATCTACTTAAAAACCCGTCTGACATGATCAAAAATTAAAAGAACAAAAATGGGTAGTCATTATGAAACTGACTCTGTACCGACATATGTACATGTGTATACTAGTGTACACTCGAACCCCCTCTTAATTCACCTTCGCTTAATTCATATCCTCTCTTATTTCACCACGTTTCCCCCTATTATGTCGCGAAACCGTCCCGGTTAAGTCGCCGCCTGTAAAAGTTTTAAAACTACGTTTGGAAATTGGATTCTCGCACGAATACATTTTTTATCGAAAAAAAATTATTGTGTAATACATTAAATATGGACACCTAACCATTAAAATAGGTTAGGTGTCTTTTAAAAATATTTAACCTTTTAAATATTCATTCAAGTGGAAATTTGAACTCATATTTCTAGGTGGGTAAATATTTTGAGTTAAAAAGAAAAAGTTGAGTTATCGGACTTAAGGAGACTAAATTTCGCTACTTAAGCGAGGTGATAATGCACGGATTTGGTGAATTAAGAGGGGTTCGAGTGTATATGTAAATTATTGTTACCATATGACATGTGACTTGCTAAACAGATGTATAGAGACATCCAAAAAAAACGTCATCAACTCTGGCTATGAACGAGAGAGATGGAAATAGCGGTCATGTCTAAGCTTTTCGGTTATGTCAAACTTTTGACAAGTGACTGTCACAATTTGTAAAATAAACAATGGCTGTCATATGATGTGACAGTCTTAGACAAGTAAATAAGGTTATAAATTCGATCAAGAATAGAAATACGTCTTTTTTTTCTCGGCCAACTTTGATGACGTTTTTTTTTGGATGTTCCATATTATATTTCTTAGAATACAAGGAAGCGAATATCCCTACTTATTACTTAACTTACAATGGAACTTCATACTCTTCTTTTATATTCCTGGAATCTTTCAATTTCTTCATGATGGGCCACACCTACGATAACATAATTATTTTGTCTGAACTAGAAGCTACATTTGTATCAACTCCAGGGCCGGATGCACGGCGGGGCAACCGGGGCGGGAGCCCCGGGGCCTCCACACATTGAGGGCTTCCACAAACCACAAGCCTATCAACTGTTCCCCGCTCATCACTCGTCAGAAAATAATAACGATTTTTAGGGAATTACAAAAAATAGTATGTATCTTAATAGTGGAAATTTGTTTTTTAAATGTAAAAATAAAATTGTCGATGGATATTTATTGATTGAAAGGGCCTCCACTTTCTTCATTGCCCCGGGCCCCGACACCCCTGCATCCGGCCCTGATCAGCTCACTTACATATGTACATATGTACAACTTACATTCGTATAAAAATTAATTTCCGTTTCAAAAAAAATCTTCGGATCGAAACGTTTTTCTTCTTGCTATATTTTTCGGTACGAGCTTCACAATAACTGGTAGAACAATATTTTCTTCCCTAAAAAAATCATATGTTTTAACCTGCCAGGTTTTCTGCCTTTTATAATATAAAATGCAGACAACCTAACATTAAATTGTTAATATAAATTGATAATTAAGGATAATAATAACAATTTTTGTATCTGTTCAAGTAGTATGAGATTCTTTGACAAGTAAACAGTAATCATTGGGATATTAAAGGCATGCTCTGTTGATCAAACAAGGATTTGATGATATGATTTTTCTCTCATTTTCTTTCCGTTAGCCTCATAAAACACAGTACCTACGTTGTATTAAATAAAAATTAGTAACAGTCCTGATAAAATAAAGGTCAATGAAGGTCATTTAAAGGTTAACTTTGTTTTTTAAATGGAAACCTTATTGTATGTGTATGAGTAATTATTTTACAAACTGTACGGATTTTGATGAAAATTGACCGACACATCTCCGATTTGGCTGAAACTTTTTCCACGGATTCTGTATCGAAAAATAAGAAATATGTGTCCAAGGATTTTTTTGTTTTTCACATATTTTCGATAATACAAATGATCGAAAATTTGAGAATAGCGAGTTTTTTTGGCTTGGAGACTCGTTTTTAAAAATTTATAACTCCGGTTCTATTTGAGCTACAAACTTCTTTTTCATTTTAAAGCTAAAGGACTGAATTTTGATAAAAAATATTTCAAATAAAAATTATTAATAAATTCATATTGTTATTAAAAATGTAATTGTTTAAATCAATTTTTAACAACGCCCCCCACCTCGTAGCAAGTATTTTATATGTTTATCGTATTCTCCGTCATATTTTGCATAAAAAAACATGTTTTCAAAATATGGAACCTTTATTATTACTATTGTTAAAACATTAATTTATATAGCGCTACACATGAAAAAATAACGGTTTTTCGTTAATAAAAAAAAACTGTAGCTCGGATCTACAAAAGTTAAATATAAAAGTTGTAGATAATAAAAAGATCTACAATTTTGTCTTAACTGTTTCGTCATAACCTCAAACTTTTCAAATAAATTGAAAAAAAATGTTTAAAATCACCTTTTTTTAAATTTATTTGCCAGTTTTTGCCTCATGTCGTTTTTTTTTAATATAAGTATTTATTATGTTTTTCTTAACAAATAATATTTATTGGTAAATATTTACCAATAAATAAGTAATGAAACCACAATAATTTTTTTTATCTGATGAAATAATGTTCTATCATTTATTAATTTATACATTTTCCATGGCATTGATTGCTAATAACTATTATTTGTTAAGAAAAACATAATAATTATTTATATTAAAAAAAAGAAACGAGGCAAAAAATCTGGCAAATAAATTTAAAAAGGGCGATTTTAAACATTTTTTTTCAATTTATTTGAAAAGTTTGAGGTTATGACGAAAAAAACAGTTAAGACAAAATTGTAGATCTTTTTTATTATCTACAACTTTTATATTTAACTTTTGTTGATCCGAGCGTTTTTTTTTTTATTATTAACGAAAAACCGTTTTTTTTTCACGTGTAGCGCTATATAAATTAATGTTTTAACAATAGTAATAATAAAGGTTCCATATTTTGAAAACATGTTTTTTCATGTAAAATTTGACGGAGAATACGATACATATATAAAATACTTGCTACGAGGTGGGGGCTGTTGTTAAAAATTGATTTAAACGATTAAATTTTTTAATAACAATATGAATTTGTTAATAATTTTTATTTAAAATATTTTTATCAAAATTCAGTCCTTTAGCTTTAAAATGAAAAAAAAAAGAAGTTTGTAGCTCAAATAGAACCGGTGTTATAAATTTTTAAAAATGAGTCTCCAAGCCAAAAAACTCGCTATTCTCAAATTTTCGATCACTTGTATTATCGAAAATATGTGAAAACAAAAAAAATCCTCGGACACGTATCTCTTATTTTTCGATTTAGAATCCGTGAAAAAAGTTTCAGCCAAATCGGAGATGTGTCGGTCAAAAAGGTGTTCGGTTTGTAAAAGAATTACCCTTAAATGTTATTCGACCTTAATATAGGTAGGTACATTTACATACATATAAAATTAACAAAATTTGCCTGAAACGTTTTTTTGCTACTTTTCCAATTTTTTTCAATGTAATTACCACAAAGGCACTGCGAAAACTTGCCCTTCTTAGTAGCAGGCTTTGAAAAAGAAACGATTGAGAAGCAACTTGTGGCAGACAAGCATAATTTATGCACGGAACCTAAGTACGTCTCTGTCATGCAACAAATAGTTTGATATTTTCATAATAATGTACGAGTTCGTTGTTCGAGCCATAGATAAAAGAAGAGAGTTCGAGCGTGCGATACACACGCTGTTATAAACGCCGATTAACACGAGGGCTGTCTCGTAGAAAATTGATTTCTCTGTGGGCTGTCCACTACCTACGTGACGTACGCTATTCATATTACGTCACAAGACGGATATTATCGGAATCTACGTCCGTCATGTCATAAAACAAAACGCCCAGAACGAGCGGTTAAAACGATTGTGACCGAAGTGGATTCGTGAAAACAGACGAAGCGTTAGGGTGCATTTTCATGCAGTCGCTAGTCGCTAGTTTTCAGCGACAAATGAGGTCACATGGTACGATTGTGTATTTGCCGCCACTTTAAGAATTGTAGCGATAAAGCTAAATTTTGTTTAGCTTTATCGCTACCATTACCATCATCACTACATAGTACCAGCGTCAACGTAATTCGAACAATCGAAAGAGTATGAAGAAAGTGTCGGGAACACAGCTTAAACAATCCATATTCTCGTCGCAATTTACATATATAATGGATGGACCCAAAATCTTTTCTTTTTATATCGCTTTTGTTTATTATGAATAGCAATATGATTACATGTAAAGCGTGGTTATAACCCTATTTCGTCGAAGCCTATTAATTTGCGCTTGCCGGATAATTTTTTGACACTGATAACTCCACATTTGATAACCATATTTACTTACTAGACATGATTTTCTCTATTAATATTAATATATTACAAGTATCATATTTATTTTTCACCATTGTATACATATACCTTTACAATATAGTGGTTATATCGATAGTATCGATACATTGACTTTCGATGAATCGATACTCACAGTGGCGGACTAATGGGGGGCGGAAGGGGAGGTCCGCCTCGGGCCTCTGGTCTCAGGGGGGCCTCCAAATGTCGACAAGTTCTTTTGGTCAAATTTTAAACAAGGCTAAAAATATGCTCAGTATCTACCTAAGTAACGGCAGTTTGAAGTTGGAGGCCCCGTAGATACAAATAAATACCGGTGATTTATAATTTCTGAATTAAAATTACTTCTACTGCTAATCGTTACCCTGTATATCGCTTAATACTTCTTGATCATTTGTGTCTCAGTTGCATCATGCGAGAGAAGTTTTTCCAAACTTAAACTATAAAAAAATTATCTTCGATCTACAATGAATCAAGAGCGACTTGCCAATCTATCCATGCTTTCAATTGAAAGACAAGTTACAAAGGAAATTGATTTCACTTAAGTTAAGGCACGAAAATATGTGGAATAGCTACATACTTACAGAAAATAAAAACTACATTTTATATTGTTTGTTGCTGATTCGTATTTTATCTTCCTCATCCATATCTATATTCTATGTACCTATGTGTACGTAAGTAAATTACAATTCTCTGCTAGAGCCTAGCATAGACACACATTATGTACATAGAAATTTAATTTTTAATACAAACTTTTTTGTTGATAGTATACTATTAAAATAAGAGTAACCATCCAGACAAATCAAACGAGACGAGCCCAAACACGATGGGTATATCATGTGTAGTTAAAGAATTTCTATGGCCATCTTCCGTCTCCATGGTACCTTAACATTACATTGTCACCGACTTTACATAATATGTAAGTATTCAAAATTTTAGCAAAATTGATTGATCGAGAGGAACTGGTTTGATTTTAATTTGCAAGATTTGAATTATAAATACATACTCGTACATACAAATGTGAACTGAATAAAAAGCTTGTAAAAATACATCAACTTCTAAGACCTCATTCAACTTCTAAGGGCCTCATTCAGTTTTGCCACCCCGGGCCCCTGAGAGGCTTAGTCCGCCACCATGTTTCATCCGTCCGATACACATGTTTCATTTGTCGCTAAACGCTACAATTTTTCGTTACAATTCTTAAAGTGGCGGAAAATTTGAATTTTTTACGTTTACGTTTACGTACGATTTTGATCGTACCACGTGACCTCATTTGTCGCTGAAAAAGAGCGATTAGCGACTGCATGAAAATGCACCTTTAGCTAAGCTAGTTTACCATGGACCATGGATATACATATGTAGATAAGAAAATAAGAAATTTTGACGCCTGTACCTACTTACAATACTTACTTGGCATTTTTCAGTCCAGTTGCTTCGATGGAAAATTTCATTATAGTGCTTAAATATGAATCTCCTTTTTTTGATGGCTCACTGTGCATTTTAATTTGCTTAATAACGACATTCTGCCAACCGCACGACTGTACAATTTCAACCATGCTCTCTTTAAATTCCGGTAGTGCGGAATTGAGTTCTGCGGCCATGTTAATAAATTATAAATATCACAAAACAACCAAATTTAAATAGTTTCTAACCGCAGCACAGTCTACTACTTGACAGCTCTGAGAACATTGAACTTTTGGTGTACAGACGATTCTACCTTGCTTCCACGTATGTATGGCTCCATGCTCTTTCACTTTTAGTAGGCGAGTCCGCGCAGATGAGATAACGATGTGGCGGGAAATAAAAACATGCTATCAAAACGAAACGTTTGCTTCAACTGTGTTCTAAAACTATAAATATACATATGTATATTTGCGAACAATCCGAGAACGGTTGTTGGATTATTTAAACTTGGGAAGAAAATGTTGGGTTCCAAATTTAACACGGTATCGTTATCGACTTATGATTACCCTACCATGTTTTGCCTTGAAAGATTAAGAAATTAACAGTTTGCAGTTATACAGTTGGTTCTTGAATGAAGTGGATAGATAATTAGAGCTATTAGAGAATATCGCTATATAATATCGCACCTAATATTTTTACACTGATAATTTTCTTCCAAATATTTAACAGGAATATGCATTACCAAGGGAATCGACTGACAGGGCAAAACTAATTATTATAAGTTAAATTTAGATAAGCTGTTTGATAGCTTAAATGACAAGAGGAAAATTTGACCTTGAAGTAAAAGTAAACTTTTAGGGAGACGTAACAAAACTGTCACACCATGAAGATTTCTGGAAGAAGGATTATTTTTATCGTATAAAACTATTTGCAACCAGGCCTGCTGTTCAATATTTAGTTTAAACCCGGGCCGATTTTAAAAATATTAAGAAAATTCTTATAAGAGTATATGAGAGGCCATGTTGTCCATCACACAAATTCTGATATTTGTCACTATATCTTCATTTAAAGTATTATGGTGGGTTCATGCAGAAATTTTTAGTAATAAGAATAAGAATAGTAATAAGCATAAAAGTTAAACCTTCGTTTTATAATGACCCAGTTCATGCAGTAATAATTTTTAGTAATAATTTTAAAAATAAGGATTTGCTGCATGAACTGGGTCATTATAAAACTAAGGTTTAACTTTTATGCTTATTACTATTCTTATTCTTATTACTAAAAAATTTCTGCATGAACCCACCATTACTGGTGAATAATTTTATGTCACCTCATTCGCCATCTGGAAATCGTGAAGAAACGGAAATTTGTAGTGTACCCTACTTAAGATATTTTTTTCACAAATGAAGAAATAGCTGGTAGGTACTATAATACCTTTGGAGGATGAAGAACAATATATCGCACGTATTCCTGCCAGTTGTTTAACTAACTTTAATAAAAAATCGATAATTGTACAATGACATACACATATTAGTAGTAATTAGTAATTAGGTAGGTAACAGGTTACTTTGTCAAACAAGCTTTAAAATGTTCTCAAAACTGCAATTTATGTACAAGTAACTGTATGTATTCAGGGAAGGATATGGACTTTATAGAAGCCAAGAAATATTAAAACTCACTTCTAACAAAGCTAAGCAGTTTTGAAATGTACATACATATATGTATGTATATCACTGGACAAGTGTTATCATATATGTTCTATCTTTTACAAAAAAACGTTGAATCTTGTAGGAGCCTAAACCTTTGACAAGCATATAAGACCATTCCTTGGAAAAATAATACTTGTCACTCAATACCCTGCCCTGATCATGAAAATGTTCAGAATTTTCTTTTAAAAAATCTTTTTTCGACATTTATCTTTTTTTTGATAGACTTTTTATACCAAACGTGGTTATCAAAGACTACATGTCTATAAAATACATATTTCGTATCCTTTACAGAATAGATTAAATTTGGCGTTTGATTCCTTTTTGATAAACACCTAATTATACCGGGTGTTCGGAAAAAAATGTTTAAAGATTTCTGGTGATTCCTTAGGTCAGAATATGAAAAAAATTCTCATGGACATATGCCCGGAAATGCTTGATATCACCAGTAGATTTAGCATTAATTTTAATAAACGTGTCTCAACTGGTTACTGTAATAATAATTGAAAAAAGGCATCATCTGCATGGGGCTCTAGCTCCCTTAGGAAGCATTATCGGACACATCCCCATATCGGAGCTTTTTTCTTATTTAACTTAAGAAATCACCCTCCAAAGTTTTTTCCTGAGACCCTGTGTAGTTTTAAGTTTCCCGCGTCAATGCGATTCAAATTTCCTACGTTATAGTTTCTATTGGTCAAACACTTAGAGCGCTGGTGTGCTTTTAGTTTATCTCAGAGGTTTGTTTATTCTTTATGGAGATTTCATTCTGTGTTTTGTGGTTCTGTGAGTAACCATAGAAAACCCATAGAGAAATCAAATTTTTTGGTTTCTTTGAGAAAACCATGTAACGGTTTGGTTTGAACTTGTAGGTGCATGTCTATTTTGTGTTGCTTAATTTTTAACTGATGACAAAGTGGTGTAAAATAGTGAATGTCATGCGATAATATCTGTTAGTGAGTAATGAGTGACTTATCATCCTCTTGAAGTACATATTCAACTTTTCATCATACAATTGAACAGGTTAGTAATATACCTAATATACCTACAAACACTACCTACCTAGTGATACCATAGATCTTATCAACCGAGGAAATGTATAATACACGAAAGTAACCAGTATCCTTTCACGTTTTTGCGCCATGTTTTATTATCAAATTATATCACACTACTCAACATATTGCCACAGCATTAGGACGACCAGCAAAATCACTCGATTGTTGGCACTTTGAAGTGAGTAAGCCTCAGACTACTGGTCAGTGCACATGTACTAACGTTTTGCAAGGGAACAAGGCATGCTTGCCATCAGGGTTGTACTAGGAATATTTTAAAAATATTTTTGCTTTCGTTTTTACATAATGAATATGTGACAACAGTATTAAATACGTTAATAAACAATAATAGCCCTTAATTAAAATATTCTTGAGATGAACACTAATTTATATTCACATTATTCATTCACAGTAGTCTTATAAAGCACACGATTTTTAAATAAGTGTCTGGACCGTCGATGCTCACTCAAGAACGTTGGAGGTATGACTACACCCATCTACCTACTGAGGGTGAAGTGCAGCATGCAATATGCATGCTTATGATTTTGGATAGAGTGGTTTTGCTGGTCCTCCTAAAGCTGTGGTATTGCGTATAGCGGAGGCCGTACGACTGCTCCAGCTGTCACAGGAGTACTGCAATCAAATCAAATTAAAGAAAACCCAATCACATGCTACGTTAGTTGCCTATGCTAATAGATAACGTTCTATTGTGGTGGCCTGATTCCATGGTGCACTTGACTCGTTTATTTACTATTTCAAATACAATAATTTGCTCAACTTTGAGGTTATATAAAAATAACACCTTGTGTATTTTTGTTCAAATTTGGTATACAGGGGCTTTGAGGAGTCCTGAGTAACCTTTAGAGGATGGACATTTGGGGCTTATGATCCCTCTCAGAAAATGCATAAAAAAAGTATCGTAAATATTTTGGTATTTCGAATTTATTTTGACACATCATATGGATATTTCTCAATTCGGCAACAGAATAAAAACAATGCTCTTACCAAGTAAATAGCTCACATATTTTCTTTTTATCAACTGCTATCTTGATTACACCAGTTTATGAATCCATCCAACTCAATCAGTGATATTGAGTTCCAAAGATCTGATATCATATTTGTCATTAACAACCCCCCAAATCGTAATCAATGATGTCAAAAACAAATGAATAGGGATTTTATTCCACGATTGATTGAATTAAAAACGTTTCGTCACCATATTTAATTTTTTAAATACAATTTTGGTTTCATTGTCAGTGATCTCAAAAACCCATGTGCACAGTTTTCAGAACGATTTCGAGCTTTGAGATTTTTGTTCCCCATATTGGATCCGCCATCCTAAATTTTTAAAATCTGATTTCAGATTCGTAAACAGCGACCTCAAAAACCCATGTAAATAGTTTTCAATCCTAATTTATTTTCCATCCATTATTATCCAAAAATTCAGTCTGGCAAATTTAAAATTTTTGTCCCCCATATAGCGTTTGTCCGCCATATTAGATCTGCCATTTTGAATTTTTAAAATCTGACTTCGGATTGGCAATTGGCGACTCTAAAACCCCAAAATAATGATGTTTAAACAAAGACGAGGCTTTTTTTGACTTTACCGGATTTCCCGTCCTCTAAAGGTTAAAGCTATGGATTAAGATTTTGTATTAACCCTAGAAGTATAGCGCTCTCAGTAGGATGCTTAAAGATAGCATTGTGTAAAATTTACAAAAGGTCACAAAATATTACCTGGCAGAAGGCGGGAACGGCGCTGTGTTAATATATCAAGGTTGAGACACTACTAACTAACGGAGGAATAGACAAACAGGAGGACCAAGATGGCGCCACTCAGCTGGGCGGGACCCATCATTGTTTAGCCAAATGTGTAAATTTTACACACCGCTATCCTACCAGGGTTAAAATGTAACTAAATGGTCATTGAATTTCGTGGATATAAAAAAATCGTAACAGTAGAGTCAGAAGAAACAGTTTTCGATGCCCTTTAAAACAAAGCAAAAAAAAAGTTTAATAGATTATCTTGAAAATAAGGATTATATGGGTTTGTATTAGGCATGTGCGAGATTTTGAAAATCTCGAGATCTCGATCATCGAGACGAGAAAAAAAAAAAGTAGAGATGAGACGAGACGAGACTCTCGGTCAGTCGAGATTTCTCGAATCTCGAAATTTCTCGAGATCCCGAGAAACTTCTTGAGATTCCGAGATTTCTTGAGATCTCGAGATTACTTGAGATTCCGAGATTTCTTGAGATCCTAATATTTTTTTAGATTCCCACATTTCTTGAAATCTTAAGATTTTTAAAAATACCGAGAGATTACTCAAATCCCAAAATTCATTAACTATTTGAAATTTCCCGAAGAATATTCAAAATATGAAACTTAAGGAAAATATCGGAGACATTCTTTCAATTAGGAACTGTTACGTCTTGTAACGTAATTATTACATATGCATCGAGTTTTACACCGACACTCGATCAATACAACTTAAAATCGAACTCAGCATTTTAAAAGTTAAATCAAAGTGTAATAAGTTTTCTTTTATTTAATGCGTTTTATTAGCTGAACTTTTAAATTTAAACAATTGTAAGTATTAATACATTAATTTCACCTCTTTTCGAGAAATTTCAATATACCAAGAAATCTCGGTATCTCGAGAATCTCGCGATCTGGAGAAATCTCGTTATCTCGAGAAATCTCGCGATCTCGAGAAATCTCGGTATCTCGAGAAATCTCGTAATCTCGAGAAATCTCGACTGACTGAGAATCTCGTTTCATCTCGAAAATTCGAAATCTCGCACATGCCTAGTTTGTATACATGAATAAAAGTAGACACCCTATATTTCGATCACCTATCAGAAGCTAAGTAACAAATTAATAAAAGAAACTAATGGAAGTTTAAAATTACATATATTCATATGGCTGTAAATTATGAAGTATATATAAACTTGTCAATATAGTCTAGATAGCATACATAGCCGTCGCTGTAACAGCAACAGCTACAAAAAATATCTTAACAACTATACGAAAAATAAAATAGAAATAAATTATTTTAAACCAAATATACTTTATTTTTTTATTTGATCCTTATATAAGTTAGTATACTTTGGGCAAATAAAATTATTTTTACATTATTAAATAATAAACTCCAACCAAAAAAAAATATATATAACAATAAAAGCTCTTTATTACATCCACGTTTGAACTAAAGTAATAATGTTGAGCTTACAGTCTACCGCAATAAAGAGCATTTACCTTTAAAATAAAATAAATCTGTACACTTCAAGCTTAAGTAAATAAATAAATATCTGAGCACTTGCAAAAAAAGTACATAATAAATTAGAAAAAAAAAGTAGCCTTTCCATATTCAAATAAAAATTCGAGAAAGCGAAATCATAGTCGAATAAATAAATATGAATGTAGAAATAAAATTTATAAATCTGCTCGGTATCGACTTGAGTCGATAACGTCCAAGTCGTCGCTCAGCTGGCAAGCCTGTTTCTACATGTCAAAGACTTATAACACTAAAGCTGATATGTTTCTGATTTAGCATTATGAGTCGTTATCCAGAAAAAATAAATAATTTATACTTATGATGAAAGGGGGAAGGGTAAGGCAATGGGACATGCATCCGACAACCCTATTTATGGCTTTATCAATATCACCTCGAGTATGTTGGGTGTTAAAATTAAAAAAAATTAAAGGTCAGATTCTCCGTACAAAGCTGTCGAGAATGACATGTAGTCGAGGGCTCCAGGCACTGCGTTGGGTCCCTTGTACGGTGGCATACGTTGAATGCAGTATTCTGCCTGGTCAGGTGGCAATTCCCGTCCTGAGTTCGTCAGGTAAGATGTAAGGCTACAATTCAAAGAAATTATGGTTGTTAAATCTTCTTAGGACACAAACGAAAAACGGTGGACGTGTACAGGGTTTTCGTCAGGGTTGGACTGATTGAAATCAAGATAAAAATCATGATTCAAATCAAACGATTTAAAAAAAAAAAACATTTAAACATCGATATTTAGAATAGACTAGAGGAAATTCATTCCATTTGCCCTATGTGTGATATTTTTTACGCTGTTACCATTGTATAAATAAAGTGATACTAATATGGCGGCTTCACCAGGAACAAACTTGAAATTGGCCCTGTTATAAACAATGTTTTTTATAACAAACTAAATGAAAGTCTCAAATTGTCGAATGTCAGATTAACTGTGACATGTCACTCCCAAGATATTTTCCTTGTTTGCTTGGCTGTTGTTCCACTACGAGGTGTGGCTATTATATAACCGAACTGCTGTCAAAACACTTTTTATTCGTTACCAATTACAGTAGCAACTTTTTCGCCTTCAATGTACCTTGGTGATCTCTACACCGCTCCATATAACTTTTCCATTGTTGAAAGCAGTGCTGGAAGTCCGCTTCTGTCAGCTGGATCAGAACCTCCGTTGTTTTTGCTTTAATCCCTTCCACACTTTCGAATCTTGTCCCCTTCAGTGTCACCGTGTCTAACAAACCTGGATCAGTGTCAATGTCGTTTAGAATGTCAGCGCAAATGCTCATTCTTGAATCCTTGTGCTCGGGAGTGAGGAGTTTTGGCAACATTTTTGCGCATGTTGAACGATTCATGCTAAATATGGCGAACACATTTTTTGTCGATTCCTATTATTTCAGCAAGCCCTCGGATGCTTAGATGACGATCTTCGCCGATTAATTTACCCGTTTTTTCAATGTTTTCGTCCGTTCCTGATGTTGAAGGCCATCCGGGGCGTGGATCGTCTTCAGTCGCTTTCAAGTCCCTCTTTAAACCATTTAAACCATTAAAGTTCGTGTGCAGGATTAACATTCATTCCCGTTCACTTCTTATAACATTGCATAAGCTTCTGTAAAAGTTTTTCCCAGTTTAACAAGAAACTTGAGATTAACCCATTGCTCTAGACTAATTGAAACGAGTGCTACAGTCAAACTGAGCGACCCACTGGCTTGTCCAGTGAGCTCAGGGTGGGGAAAGTATCACCAGACACAGTTCTGTTCAAACTTGTCACGACAGCATCAGTTTGTTTATTTAATAGCCACACCTCGTATACCTTTAATGCTATTATATAGTAGTTTAGTCTTAAAAAAAAAACAGATAACCATTACAATCAAATTAACATACGAAATAAAATAAAAAAAATGCTTTGCTTCGATCACGGTTACACTAATATGGCCGCTTGACATTAGGTATGCCAATGTGACAATTTGAGCTTTCCCTCTAGTCTATTCTAAATCTCGGGAGATTTAAATCAAAGTACCGTGACTTCTACTGAAAATTTAAATATATGCTAGGTCTGAAGCTTAACTAAATGTATACGTAGATATACTTAAATTTGTGTATAAACTTTCTTATGTATATAAATTTAGTTTTGTTCAAATATTTTTTTAAACCCGTTTTATCATTTCATTCTTTTTTCTGGATCAAGTTCAATTATGTAAATAACATAACCTAACATTTTTCATGTGAAATATCCTTAGAAAAAAAATATATATTATATCTAGTTATAAGAAATATATAATATTATTAATAACTTTTACTAGTTTAAATTTGCTTGTTTATTTCACCAACGAGATGATCATTCTGCCATCTTTCAATTCTTTTTTTTTTTTTGAAAATTTCCGAAAATTTCGGTTTTTTTCGGTAACGTTTAAATATTTTTTTGTTCGATTAACTTAAAGAACATTTACTTCATCATCAATAAAAAGCAAGATTTTTTTTTGGTGGCTCGTTATAATGTTCACAAAAA
>JAPWTK010000544.1:0-170000 GCA_029963805.1 Aromia moschata | reverse complement strand
GGGGGGGGGGGGGGGGGGGGGGGGGGGGGGGGGGGGGGGGGGGGGGGGGGGGGGGGGGGGGGGGGGGGGGGGGGGGGGGGGGGGGGGGGGGGGGGGGGGGGGGGGGGGGGGGGGGGGGGGGGGGGGGGGGGGGGGGGGGGGGGGGGGGGGGGGGGGGGGGGGGGGGGGGGGGGGGGGGGGGGGGGGGGGGGGGGGGGGGGGGGGGGGGGGGTGGGGGGGGGGGGGGGGGGGGGGGGGGGGGGGGGGGGGGGGGGGGGGGGGGGGGGGGGGGGGGGGGGGGGGGGGGGGGGGGGGGGGGGGGGGGGGGGGGGGGGGGGGGGGGGGGGGGGGGGGGGGGGGGGGGGGGGGGGGGGGGGGGGGGGGGGGGGGGGGGGGGGGGGGGGGGGGGGGGGGGGGGGGGGGGGGGGGGGGGGGGGGGGGGGGGGGGGGGGGTTGGGGGGGGGGGGGGGGGGGGGGGGGGGGGGGGGGGGGGGGGGGGGGGGGGGGGGGGGGGGGGGGGGGGGGGGGGGGGGGGGGGGGGGGGGGGGGGGGGGGGGGGGGGGGGGGGGGGGGGGGGGGGGGGGGGGGGGGGGGGGGGGGGGGGGGGGGGGGGGGGGGGGGGGGGGGGGGGTTTGGGGGGGGGGGGGGGGGGGGGGGGGGGGGGGGGGGGGGGGGGGGGGGGGGGGGGGGGGGGGGGGGGGGGGGGGGGGGGGGGGGGGGGGGGGGGGGGGGGGGGGGGGGGGGGGGGGGGGGGGGGGGGGGGGGGGGGGGGGGGGGGGGGGGGGGGGGGGGGGGGGGGGGGGGGGGGGGGGGGGGGGGGGGGGGGGGGGGGGGGGGGGGGGGGGGGGGGGGGGGGGGGGGGGGGGGGGGGGGGGGGGGGGGGGGGGGGGGGGGGGGGGGGGGGGGGGGGGGGGGGGGGGGGGGGGGGGGGGGGGGGGGGGGGGGGGGGGGGGGGGGGGGGGGGGGGGGGGGGGGGGGGGGGGGGGGGGGGGGGGGGGGGGGGGGGGGGGGGGGGGGGGGGGGGGGGGGGGGGGGGGGGGGGGGGGGGGGGGGGGGGGGGGGGGGGGGGGGGGGGGGGGGGGGGGGGGGGGGGGGGGGGGGGGGGGGGGGGGGGGGGGGGGGGGGGGGGGGGGGGTTTTGGGGGGGGGGGGGGGGGGGGGGGTTTTTGGGGGTTTGTTTTCTGGGTGTTTTTTTGGGTTGGGGGGGGGGGGGGGGGGGGGGGGGGGGGGGGGGGGGGGGGGGGGGGGGGGGGGGGGGGGGGGGGGGGGGGTTTTGGGGGGGGGGGGGGGGGGGGGGGGGGGGGGGGGGGGGGGGGGGGGGGGGGGGGGGGGGGGGGGGGGGGGGGGGGGGGGGGGGGGGGGGGGGGGGGGGGGGGGGGGGGGGGGGGGGGGGGGGGGGGGGGTTTTGGGGGGGGGGGGGGGGGGGGGGGGGGGGGGGGGGGGGGGGGGGGGGGGGGGGGGGGGTGGGGGGGGGGGGGGGGGTTGGGGGGGGGGGGGGGGGGGGGTTTTTTTTGGGTATTTTTTTTTGGGGGGTTTTTTTTTTGGGGGGGGGGGGGGGGGGGGGGGGGGGGGGTTGGGGGGGGGTTTGGGGGGGGGTTTTGGTTTTTTTTTTCCCTTTTTTTGTTTTTTTTTTTTGCTTAATTCATTATTAAAATGTGGTTCTATGAACTGCACTCCTCGTACAATGCTAGTTGAAATTAGTTGAAGTTAAACGTTACAGTTAGGTAATTTTTACCCAAAGAAATTATTATTGTATTTGAACAAAAAATATACAGGGTGTTTTATTCTATACGATCTCAAAGTTGAGCCAAATATTGAGTTTAACAGACACTATACAAGTCAAGTGTGCCATGGATGTATGTCAAGACAGTTGAATGTAATCTAGGATCACTAAAACTCAATTTTGACCTAACTGTAGTAGACAAAAAACAATATTTTTCTACTTCAGTTTTTTGTTATTGTAGGTCTGAATTAGTATTAATAAACACCAACACATAGTAGACCAAAAATTTATATTTGTCTACAGAAGTTAAGTCAAAATTAATTCTAGATAACATTCAACTCTCTTATCATAATTCCATGGCACACTTGACTCTGTGGGTCTCAAACTCGATATTTGGCTCAACTTTGGGATTATATAGATAAAACACCTTGTATATTTTTTCAAGCTTCGCATATGGGGGTTCTGAGGAGTCCTGATTAACTCTATGATTTCAGATTTTAAATTAAAATAATCTCTAAATGGTCAAATTGATTTTCGGGGGTATAAAAAAATTGTAGCAGGCCATGGAGAAAAATCATAAAAGTGATGGTAGGGTCAAAAGAAGCTCTTTTTCATGCCCTTGAAGTAAAAAAATAATTGATTATCTTGAAAAATGAGGATTTTATGGATTTGTACATAAATAAAAGCAGACACATTGTGGGTATCATCGAAACCAGAGTTGAGAGAACTTTGAACTTTTTGAGCTTAATTTCTTCATTTTTTGGCTCGAACTCTGGTTATGAGTTATGATACATTTACTTCAAAATTAACTGCAAGCAGCCTATTATTTTGAGTTGTAATGTTCAAAGTAATTAAAACAGAAACTAGTTTTCTCTGATGATACATGAAATTTTGAAGAGTTATGATACAACATTTACTTCAAAATTAACTGCAAGCAGCCTATTATTTTGAGTTGTAATGTTCAAAGTAATTAAAACAGAAACTAGTTTTCTCTGATGATACATGAAATTTTGAAGTAGGTCAAGTTTAAGTAGATATCAATTTTGCAATGTTTAATCTTTATATTTCACATTTGAGATTATGTATAACGGCGCCAAATTTGAATTCAGAAAAGACGGTGTCTAAATGAAAAAAACCGGATCCGGTTTAAACCCTCTAAGGGTCTAAATCCCTGGCACAACTCTGATTGAAACACTTCTTTGCTACTATCTACACTAATGGCTGATGTACCTTTCTTCCTCACTGTCAGCATATGAAAAAGAGTTTTATTAGTAAAGTTAATAATTAGTACAAAATAAAATAAGTATAATTTGTACAAAATAAAAATCTATGCACTTCACTGAAGACCCTATTAAATGTGTGCAGTGATACCATTACTCAATTATATTGAAATAAAAAATGTTTTATCGAATTGCGCTTGATATTCGTTGTTATGCAGTAGGCAGCAGATCCGAAGTTGCCGTGTTGAATTACTTGACATTTATTGACAGTTTGAAATTATCTGAACCTTGGCTACATTGGCTTTAATAATGGTTTGCATCTTTTTTTGAGCTTCAAACTTTTATATTGCATTGAAAAACTGTGATTTTAAGTTTAATAATGAAAAGTTGTCAGACTTCCGTTTGCGAAATGCCAAAACAGTTAAACAGCTGTTGCCAAGAGTTAGTAGCATCTTTGACATGCTATTTTGAAAAAAAAACGAGACAATCATGGTCCATTGCCACCCTTAACAGCTGTTAGAAAGGTAATTTAAATATAATAGTAAAATATTAATTCAAATTACAAGCCAACATATTGTTTTAGCCAACGTTAGCATTTAGCAGCAACAAACTTGAATGTTTCTATGGTTAATTTTATATTTCACAAAAATAAAAAACAAAAAACAATGAACTTTTTAAATCACCTAGAAAGCGTACTCTTACCAAGAGGGTTACAAATACTGTAGCATTGAATATAAGTGCTATTCATAATATTTATAACTAGGGTTCAGAATGGTTGCCATAACACGTGTTAAACTACGTTTAACTATCCTGCTCTCCCGCAATGGGATCACGTACTACTACCCATACGCGAGTCCCGGCGCATTGTCGGGGCTGGTCAGTGGCGTATGAGTGCATGGGCATGAAATACACAAAAAATACACGTGTGTTTCTTGTGTAATACGCAAGAAATACACTCGTATGTAATTTACAAGGCGCTTAAAAAATACAGATTATACTTTAATTATCAGTTTTTTTTAATATTCCTATCTACAAAAAAACTACACTGCACTATTTATAACCGAATGGTGTTTGGTGAGAAAATCTTTTTTTATTTTTTTTATATATTTTTTAAAAATTTCAAAACTTCTGTGTGCTTTTTTTTTACTAATTTTTCCTGTCATTAAAGAAACAAACTAACTTTTACTACCAATTTTACCTGCTCTTTTTGGTACTTGCATGTTTATGCACCAACCAATGTCTTTTAAAATATATAAATTTTTAAAACTAAGATTTATTTTTTAAATGTTGAAAAAATAAGATATTTAACAATAAACAAACAAAGAATCCATCTATATGCTAGTCAATATTTTTTCTAAATACTAACTAATTTTATGACAATCTGGCATCAGTGTGCTCTAAAACTGAAACCCGTGTTTGATGACATGCATCGGTTTTTACTTTGTATGAATTATATGAGATGTATGTATACAAAATGTATTCAATACTTTCATTAATCCTTTTAAGATTATAATATTGATAGGCAAATTAGCATGTTTACCTGTTTTCGAATATCATGCTTTCCTGTACGGCCTGGTGGATCTTCTCAAGTTCCTCAATGTGCGGTTTGTACGCGTAAACACCTTGTTCGTATTCTTTAAGGCGGTGCAACTGATCCTCCAAAGTTCCGTGTAGTCCCATACCGATAGCAGTGACAGCATCCAATTGGCGTTCAATCCAAGGTCCAACGGCGTTAGCTTTTTCGGCAAATTGACGCCTGAGCATTTCGTTATCTGTCAGAAGGCGTTAAGGAAACGTATTTTCAATGTTCTCTACTTTGATTTCATGATTTATATTTTGCGTTTCGAGACAAAACACGTACACTAAGTGATTCTGATTCGTCTACGAATAATTTAAGATATCTCACTTTTACTTCCGAAGTTATTGATATAATTTACCGCTAGCCAAGGTCTGAAATTGTAAAATTATGTTAAAGTAAAGAAACTAAAATGATTCGCACTTAACAAATAAATCTGGAAAAAGCCAACACTAAAAAGGAGTGTTTTATATCTACAAATTTCTGTTTGAAAATATGAATATTATTATTAATCAAAAGGATACTCTGTTGTTTCCTAAGTTCAGCTTGCAAGGTGGCATCCCTCTGGGGTACCAGCTGTCTAACTTCTCCCCATTTTCTGGTCAAATCCTACGAACAAAATCGTCAATCAGCATATTTTCAGGTGTAATATACAACACACCGACATTTTACCTCTAAGTCACCACCAAATCCTTCCTTATTTATGCACAAAAAGTTACAAAAATCTGGGTTAATTCTGATGCCTCTGTTAAATGTGATGATGATGATGATAATGCATATGCGACGTGAAGAAAAATATCCAGAAGATGAGAAATGATAGTTTGCGAAAAAAGTAAAAGGTCAAAAAATGCTACTGTATTATAAAAAAAATCAAAATAAAATAAACTGCTCGTCAAAATTAGCATAAAACTTTTTTATTAGCGCCATTTGCGTTCTATTCGAGTTAGAGACTTAAGGTTTTTAAATTTCGGTAACCTATATGGTTGGTTTTAATGTTCCAAGTCGCTATGCTGTAACTTAAATGGTTCGCCGTTCACACCCCGAAAACCAACCCCATGTCGAAATATGAATTCACAAGATTTTGACGGCAATTCAGAGATTTATGGGATGAAGTAAGAAGAACACTGTCGGGTAAAGACTCCATACCAGCACACATTAAGGCCTCAGTAAGTTGTGTGCATTTTGTCGCTGTCCCATCTCTTCAACCGTTTCCAGACCCCGTAAACCACCCCTTTGCATTTACGCACGGTTTGACTTCTGTTGGACAAATCCTATTGCTGCCAAATAAATTGGTGTGAGGTGCCATAACCCGCTTTCACCCTTTGGCAACTCAAGTACTCCTCCAGGCCACATATAGACTGACACCCCACCTATCCCCTCTGATTCCACGCCTGTAGGAGGCTGTGTGGCACGTCGTTTTGTCTCGAATTCATGTCATGGCATTACTTGAAGGCTCTCGAAGTTGACGGGACCCGCTGCGAACGGCCGATTGAACGCCAAAAGTGAAATTCCACTTCCAACCTACCCCTTGAAAATTTGTCGCTCTTTTTTTGACACCCTTCCTTTTTTTTTGAATGGATGAAAATTCTTGAAAGAAGGTTCATTGGGTAGGTGGAACCTTCCTGGAGGTGTGTGTAGCCTGGAAGGGTACTTGAATTGTCAAAGAGCGAAAGCGTATTGTGGCACTCCACACTAATTTATCTGGCAGGATCAATGGATTCGCCCACCAGAGGTCAAAACCCAATGCAAATTCAAAGGAGTGGCTTACGGTGTCTGGAAATGGGTTGAAGAGATGGGAGATGGACAAAATGCACAGAACTTACTGAGGAGATCTTAATGTGTGCCGTGTTGGAGTTTTTACGCGACAGCGTCCTTCTTAGTCCATCCCATAACTCTCTGAATTGCTGCCAAAATCTTGTGAATTCATATTTCGACATGGGGTTGGTTTTTGGGATGTGAATGGTGAACCATTCAAGTCAAAGCGTAGCGACTTCGGAGCATTAAAATTAACCCTATAGGCTACTGAAATTTAAAAACTAAACGTCTATAAGTCGACTAGAACGCAAATGGCGCTAATCTAGAAAGTGTTACGCTAATTTTGATAAGCAGTTCATAAGTTTAGAAAAACAAAATTTTATATTGTTTCTTTGCTTAGAAACATTGCAATTTGAATAGGAAAATGGGCCGGAAGATGCAAGGGGTAGTGTTCTTGAGCCCTCCAACAAAAAATATCATGGCTTGGCTTGCAATTTATTCATCGAACTGATTGTCTCAAAAGAAATCGCAAATAAGACCACCTACTAAGTTGTTTTATACCGCGTTTGCGCGTCAATGTTACCATGTCACTAGACAGAAGTTCCTCCCATATTATATTTAATCGTGCTTGAATGGCCACTGACAGCGTGATGCACCAGAAGTAAAAAAAAAATGGTATTTTGATCAACTAGGTAACTTCCTACAATCAATTTGATCACGTTTTTTAACAGTTTTAGGAAGAAAAACCGGTATAAACATCGACATTAAGAATGGACTGGCTGTCTGAGCTGCACGTTGACAACTCTAGTAGAAAGAGGGGGAAAACCTGGGTGACATCTCTGTCCTTGTTTACTTGCCGGCGTGTATGGTATTTTTTCAAGATACGGCACTGCCGATGCCGGGTGGAAACGTCTTTAGTCAACGACCAATCATAGAGCGTTAGAGAGAGAAAAATATGTCGCCCAGGTTTTCCCTCTCTTTCTACTGGAGTTTGGATGCGCAGACGTCAATCACCAGTCCAGTTCTATATGTCGATGAGTATAACCATGATGTGGGAACAAGTATGGGATTTATTGTCACCACTTTGGTAATAGTTTGGCTTTGCTCAGTTGGTAGTCCATGTCAGGAGAGTGCTAACCAACCATGGCCGAGTTTATGACGTCACACCATTTTTTAAATAATCAGAATGGTTGCTGGTCCAATTGATTCTATTATCCTTGATCCTTCACATATATTATTGTGATGATGTAACAAGGGCGCTTCTTGATGCGTCTCAACAACAAACCAGAATGCCCGAGTGTTCATCTAGCGCCTTCTAGCGTTATCAGTGACAAATATAAGAAGCCTCAGTAGCGGCGGGAACGGCAGTCTTTCTTTGAAATCGCGCGGTCGCGGTCTTCGTAAAACAGTCGAATATAAATTGTACAAAAATAAATTAGTATTTGTATTTATTTAAATAAATAGGGTTAGTTGAAGCGAATTTGAATTTTTCACACCTTACGAACCCTAAAGCGGACAAAATGTTACATTATTATCACACCAGTAAATTTAATGTTTTCATTGTTATTATTATTATGAAATGGTGTCAGCAGATGTCAAATTATGAACTCGTGTTGAATGAATTCTATATTTTAAGAAATTTCCCTCTTCCTTTTATATGGTTTGAGAATAACTGCATCTATCTAATATCTATAGTGGTTCATTCTTCGAGTACCAGATGTTTCTAAAACACGCTCAAGAAACCATGGGTGCCACAAACCAATGAGCATAAATGTTTATACACATGGAGTATGAAACAATGATGACGGTCGACTCAAAGCAATTTCTATTACTTACGTGAGCTGTCAATGTGGTGTAGGGGTTCTCCAATCCTCCAGGTACCTGGTGTTGCTTAACGATGGACTCCACCTCCCTAACAAGGCCTACAATGCTTTGGTATTCTTTGTCAGCTTCTCCTAACGTTGCCTGTAATCAAAATAAGTAGCGTTAAATGTATTCAACTGCGTACCCTCTCTTACAAACCTTGAAGTGGTGGTGAGCATCGATGAGGCCTTGAATTTCCTCAACGGTGTGAACGATAAAGATGTCGACGAGATCTTCGCGGGTTCCATCCAGCCAGTTATTGAATGGAGCCGCACGTTTGGCGAATTCCAAGTGAAGGATGTCGATTTTCTCGAGTATTCTCTCCGCATCGTCTAGCGCTTGACGGCGTCGTTGCGTCAAGGCGCCCAGTCTATCCCACTGATCGCAAATGCGTTGGCATCTCGCGTTCACACTAACACTGTCATGATACTCCAGGGTGCTGAAAATGAATTTGAAAGCATCAAAGAGTCATCCATTTTTGGTTTGAAAATTCTAAGGCGTACAAATAAGTTTCCGCCGTTTGACAAAAGTTGGCGCCACCAGTAAGGTATAGTTAAAATTGTCAGATGTAAACGTCACTATCGTAAGGTTGGACATCAGGCAACAACATAACCTTAAAATATTAGTGATTTTTTGTCAGTATAATGTATTCTTTTGTGTGCGAAAATGTCGAGTTTTGATTTGCGGGAACTTTTGATTTACTTCTTCAATTTGAATCTGCAGTTGAAGCGTATTGATTGCTTGTAGAAGCATATGGTGAGGCTGCCTTAAGTGAGAGAAGTTGTCGTGAGTGGTTTCAAAAGTTTAAGAACGGTGAATTTGACATTGAAGACAAAGAACGTAGCGGAAAGCAGAAAAGTTACTCAAACCGAACGAAACCATTACTGGAGGCGTCTACCGAACATAATAGATGAGATTGAGTCGAGCATTCAAGGAAAAGCGCGCCCATTACTACTCCAGACACGACAAAGTTATTCTCCTGCATGATAATGCTCGTCCACATGTTATGGCACCGGTCAAAACCTATTTGGAAACACTCAATTGGGAAGTTTTACCCCATCCGCCGTATTCGCCAGACATTGCTCCTTCTGATTTCCACTTGTTTCAAACGATGGCGCATGACCTGTGTGAGCAACACTTCACATCATATGAAGATACCAAAAATTGGGTCGATTCGTGGATAGCCTCAAAAGATAAAGCATTCTTCCGACGCGGTATCTATATGCTACCAGAAAGATGGGAAAAAGTAGTGGCAAGCGATGGACAATACTTTGAATAAAACATCAGGTACCGTCCTTTCACAATAAATTCCCAATTCTTTATTAAAAACGGCGTAAACTCATTTGTACACGTTCATCGTTATTAAACTTTGAAGATGCCTTCAATACGAATCATTTCTGATTGTTACAACCAAGATTTTACATTAGTCTGTTTCTTGGATAGAATTGTCCAAAGAAAATCCTTACGAGGTGTAGCTATTAAATAACTGAACTTGTTGTCTTGTAATACTTCCCCATCCTGAGCTCGCTGGACAAGCCAGTGGGTCGCTCAGTTTGACTGTAGCAGTTATTTGAATTAGTCTACGCACCAATGACGCGTCGAAAAAAATGTTAAGTGTTCAGACGGAGCAATGGGTTAATCTCAAGTTTCTTGTTAAACTGGGGAAAGCTTTTACAGACGTTTAGGCAATGATAAAAGAAGTACTGTATTTCCATTCTAAATTGAAAATAGGTAGAAAAAAAGCAAGGTTGTCAGATATATTTTCTAAAATTGCTAAGCTCACTATACAAGTATACTTCATACTTCAGTAAACTGTTAGTTCGTAACAGTTTGGAAATATTTTAAAAAAATACATAGATATACATTTATTAGTTAGCATTAAAATAAAGCGTTTAAAATTGCTGGAAAAAATGATTATAAATTAAAACAACTTTATGTATATTGCTATACTTGGGAAAATTTTGAAGAGCTGGCAACGCCGTGTCGTACCGGCAACTGGAATACCAATCCAGTATACTATTGGATTGCTTTGTATTTAATACTCCTTAAATACTTATTGTGTCCACTGTGCCATAAAAATTTTACGACGTCGTTAAAATGATTTACGACTTTAGCAATTCTACTTGTTTAAGACAATTTTTTGAGATTGTCTGGTTAAATGAGCATTATTTACAGCAAATTGTATTGCAAATATTAAGAGTTTTGAATGCAGGCTAATTTTAATCTCCTATATTCATTTGAATGAAAAAAATTATTTCACAATTTTCGAATTTATAAAAGATATATGCACGCCCATGGAATCATAAAGTTGCACCGCTTTTTTTGTTCCCCAGGCGTATTTATCATTTTCAATTAAAAATAGAAGGACTATATATGGGAATGAATGTTGATCCCGCACACAAGTTTTTGATTGGTTTAAACGGTTTAAAGAGGGACGTGAAACGACCAAGACGATCCGCTCCCCAGACGGCCCTCAACGTGAAAAACGGACGAAAACATTGAAAAAATCGGTAAATGAATCCGCGAAGATCGTCATCTAAGCATCCGAGAGCTTGCTGAAATAACAGGAATCGACAAAGAATGTGTTCGCCAGATTCTGCATGAATCGTTCAACATGCGCAAAGTTTGCGCAAAAATGGTGCCAAAACTCCTCACTCCCGAGTAAAAAGAATCAAGAATGAACATTTGCTCTGACATTCTAAACAACATTGACACTGATCCAGGCTTGTTAGACACGGTGACACTGAAGGGGACAAGATTCGAATGTGTGGAAGCAGTTAAAGCAAAAGCGACGGAGGTTCCGAACCAGCTGACAGAAGCGGACTTCCAGCACTGCTTTCAACAATGGAAAAGTCATATGGAGCGGTGTAGAGATCGCCAAGGGGAGTACATTGAAGGCGAAAAAGTTGCTACTGTAATTGGTAACGAATAAAAAGTGTTATGACAACAGTTCGGTTATTTAATAGCCACACCTCGTATTTTATTGAATTATGTCTACATATTACTTTGTACTCACTTCAGTTCCTGCGCAATGGCAGCGATTTGTTCAACACGGTCCTGATGAGCTGCCAGGTCCGACTCGAAGGCCTCGTGTTTCTTCTTAAGAGCCTTAAGTTCGTTGAGGCGACACTGCCTGAAGTCTTGGCTCTGAAGCATCTCTTCTTTTGCCGCGCGTCCATTCCTCGTGGGCGTCGGCCTTGTGCTTGAATTTCTGCGCCAAGTGCTCCAGCCGTTCTAGACGCATCATTTCCGAGAGAAGCCACTCCTCGAATGCCTTCTCGGCATGCTCTAGGCCTTTCCAGGCGTTAGCAATATCCTAGGGATTTTTTTTACATAATAAAAAAATACGTCACAAAATAAAAGCACTAAAAAAATAAATAGTATATTCCTGTTTATATACTATCATGAATATACGAGGGTAGTCCCAGAAGTCCCCGACCTAATAAAGAAAACACAAAAATTTTGGGAAAAATATCTTTATTTCTCTACACAGTCTCCTTTTTAGTTCGATACACTTTTACTAGCGATGTTCAATAGCTTTGATACCCTGTTTATAGTGAGAATCGTCGAGCTCCTCAAAATAGCCATCAACTGCAGGCTCCACCTCTTCATTGTTGGCAAATATTTTACTACCGAGCCATTTTTTGTTTGGAAACAAAAAATAATCCGAAGGGGCTAATCTGGCGAACAGGGTGCATGAGGAAGCAATTTCAACTTTAACTCATTGATTTTAACCATCTCGATTTAACCATCGGATGTGTGAACTGGTGCATCGTCGTGATGAAACAAAACTTTCTTCTTTGCCAAATACGGCCGTTTTTTCTTGATTTCATCACTCAAACGCTTCAATAAGTTCGCCGTCGATTGTTTTTCCTTTTTGAAGATAATCAATGAAAATTATCCCACGCACATCCCAAAAACTGACGCCATGACCTTGCCTGCAGATGGAACTGTCTTCGCATTATTTGGAGCCGATTCTTCCCTTTCAGTCCATCGTTTTGACTGTTTCTTCGTCTCAGGTGAAAAGTGATAGACCCATGTTTCATCCATGGTTATAAGTCGAAGCAAAAACTCGGCTTTATTGTTGTGAAACTTTACCGAACACTCGATTGAAACATCCTAATGACGCTGTTTTTGTTCCAATGTGAGTAATCGCTGCACCCATTTTGCGCATAGCTTTCTCATGTCCAAATGATCAATCAATATGCGATGTACAGCACTTCTGAAATACCTACCTTGTCTGCTAGCTGGTGCACTTTCAGTCGACGGTCTTCCAATACAATTTTCTGGATTTTGTTCACCATTTCTGGCGTGGTCATCTAATTTGGTCGGCCACTGCGATGTTCGTCTTGGCAGCTCGTACGGCCTCGTTTAAACTCTGCCACCCAATATTTTACTGTTGTAAACGAAGGAGCAGACTCTCCCAGAGTAGAATCTAGCACCACTTTGATATTGGTCGGACTGAGGCCTTTTAAATGAAAGTATTGAATGACATAACGATGACCAACTTTTTCCATACTTAGACTCACTGAAAGCGTTTACTACTGATGGCTGCCAAACAAATACTAAACAACGTAATGTCGCCAAACTTCAAACTTAACGTTTACAAGGTTGGTATTTTCTACCATAGTCATTCTTTTTGAACAACAACCGCCATCTATATGTCAGGTCGGGTACTTCTGGGACTATCCTCGTACTATATGTTTATTCCTATACCGAAAATATCAGTAGATTACACTAAATTTCAATTCTGAGTGGTCAATAAAGTGACGTTTATTGAAATTTACTGATGTTTGAGTTAAAAGAAACACGGCAAATAATTTAGGTACCTCTAGCACCATCTATTGAGTTCATTTTAAGCATTTCTAAAGAGTAGGAACCAGTCTACTGTACTGTATGTCGTCGTTCTTGAAAAGAGGTTGTAAAGTTTAGTTATACTTACGGAAACCATTTTGCCTTCTGTCGGCATGTAGGCGGGCCTGTTCGACAACCGCAGCTTGGTCTGCAGAGTGTTGAAGTTGGTCTCCAGTTTCGCCTTCTGCTCGACGCGGGGTGGCTTGTGCTTGCGACGGTAAGTCCTGTACTCCTCGAGCTTCTTCTGGACACCTGCAAGAGAGTTGTCCGTCTGACGTGACGCTAACCATGGCATGGTACGGCGTATCCATTCCAATAGCTACATTTCAATAGGCGGATGTGTCAATTTTCGATCGGGAAAATCGTATTCGTACTTACATCACTGGCCAGGCGTTCGTACTCCTCCATGAGACGCTCGTTCTCCTGGTTGACCTTGAGTACTTTGCAGATTCTGTTGGCAGCAGTCTCGGCCTAATAAAATACGTTGATCAAGAATGGCGTAAAAATTAAACAGAATTTTTAAGAAACAAGATACCACTTTATGTCAATCATCCCCACAAGACCTGGTGGGGCACGCATTTTTTTAATTTCATTTAAAGTTTCTTTGCTATTATAGCCTTCTACTTAGGACTAGCAATCACCCCGTAAAATAAGATGTTTGTCCCATGTTTCCTTACGAAAATGCGAGAATTTCAAATTTCCCCAGCTGTCACAGCAAACAACATAATTTCGTACACAATTTGTTCCGTGAGTATAAAAGACTTTGATTGCCAAATTTTTGGCAATCGATTTTATTCATAACTAAGTAATTTTGCAATATCAAAATCGTGTTAATAAAGCTAAGTGTGAAATGTACAGGTCCAAAAAAATACCATTTCTTGAAAATTTGTTTATTTGTGTTAAGTACCCTGTATAATCTTGGAATAAAATTATGTACAGACGTATTTGAAACATGGCATTAAATTGCCTAATGGTCAAACATTTTCCACACCCAATAGCCAATCAGAAAAAGCCGTCAGACTGGCCATAATTTAATACACCCAAAAAAAAAAAAAACATCATCAAAGTTAGCAGAGAAAAAAAAAGACGTAATTCTATTCTTAATCGAATTTATAACCGTATTTACTTGTCAAGACTGTCACATCATATGACAGCCATTGTTTATTTTACAAACTGTGACAGTCACTTGTCAAAAGTTTGACATAACCGAAAAGCTTAGACATGACCAGACTTAGACTATTTCCATCTCTCTCGTTCATAGCCAGAGTTGATGACGTTTTTTTTTTTGGATGTATATTATCTATATACTAAAAAAGAAAACTTTTGGAGTACTGTATTATCAAAAATTTTTTTTTTAAACCCTCACCAAAATAGGGTGGTTCTATCTCAAAGGGCACACATTGTATACATATATATATGACATTTTTTTAATTTGATTTTTTCTAAGATTGGACATCAAATGTAACTTCCTTCTCAACACTGGTGGATGATATATTTTAACAATGTTATTCTGGTATTGAAATACTCAATCAAATGCAATCTTTTAGGTTTTATTAGATGGCAGAAGTCTACAGGCAAAAAAATATGTATCAAATTGTTCTGAGAACTAGTGATTCAGAAAATGGGTTACAGAAGTGATGTTCCCCAAACTGGAAATTATGTTAACAGTGTCGTTCATTAAGTAAGCATCATATGGGTAAATTTTTTTTTAATTAATATTTTTTTTTTAAGAATGATCTCGAAAAAAAAAACCAACAGGGTCATGTAACTTTCAATAGGTCCATAGAATGCTGGCGGCAATTCATAAACCTACAGGATAGTTCATTAACAAGAACACTGGCTGATAAAAACCCTATCATGGAATACATTAAGACCTCCGCAAAAAGTCCTCAGCATTTGGTCGCTGTTCCATCCTTTTAACCCTTTTCCATCCCTTTTCAAGATCTGCAACTATGCTGGGTTTTGCATGGTCTGACTTCTTTTGGGCGATCCCAATGTAGAGGGCCCTTTGGTCTCGAATTCATGTCCTGGCATTACTTGAAAAAATTCCACACGCTTTACACCAAAAGTAAAATTCCACCACTAACTCACTTTCACTCAGAAAGCCTTCTTTCTCAGGATGTTCGAACCTTTCCGGCCCATCCCGAGTAGTCCGTCTCCTTCAAATCCAATTTTGCGTCTCATCGCCCTCTTTTTTTGACCCTCCAAAAAAAAAAAACTTTTAGTGGGTGAAAATTCTTGAAAGAGGTCACCAAGAATTCGTCGTTGGATAGGTGCAACCCTCCTTTACGCTTGTGCGAATCGATAAATCTGTGCGCGCGACAAATGTTCTTTGCGACTTGGGGGCGTGAATTCTCGGCAAGACCAGCGCCTGGAAGGTAGGCCACCCAAACAGCACCTGGTCCCTCCAATTTTGCGAGTGAAAGCCTGCGGTTAACAGTGGTTAACGGTTAACACTCAACTTCAATTAGAGCTTTCAAGTGATCCAGAGGAGAACCAGAAGAGGTTGGTGGAGGTGGCCTGGAGGTGTGCTGTTGTCAAAGGCTGAAAGCGAGTTGTGGTACCCCAAACCAATTTATTTGGCAGCATTAGGATCAATGGAATTGCAGGTCAGAACATCCAAACCCACCATAACTGCAAAGGGACAGCTCATGAGGGTTGGGAATGGATTGAAGGGATGGAACAACAACCAAATGATCAGGACTTCTTGGGGAAGTCCTAATGTGTGTCAAAATAGGGTTTTTACCCGTTAGAGTCCTGCTCAGCCCATTCTGTAGGTTTCTGAATTGCCGCCAAAACCCTGTGAACTCAAATTTGGATGTGGGATTGGTTTTTGGAGTGTGGACCTCGAATCCCTTAAGCCATAGCATAGCGACATTGAGGCATTAAAACCATCCCTACAGGCTACCGAAATGTTCAAACCACAAGTCTCTAGCCCGAATAGAACTACAAATAGCGCTTTGATCAAATACTTAAAGAATTGTGGTGTCAGAGAATCAGCAGAAAGCTTCACTAGTATTGATAGAAATTCATTTAGTGGTATCTTGTTTTTAGTTTTACAAAAAGGCAAAATGCATTAATAGTGTTAAGTAAATATCAAAAGTCACCTTTTTGGGCACCTGAGAAGCGGTGATAGTACGATGAAACGTAAGTCATCACTGCACGTTCATCCGGCATAGCTGTGTTCTGTAAGTCTGCATGCAAACAACAACAATACAACAACTTGGTAACCATATCATGTTATTCAGAAAAAAATGAAAAATAAAAAAAAAAACAAAAACAAGAAAAATCGCCCATTACAGCTCTCTGGTGAGTTTGTTTGGGGTTGTGTTAAAAAATAGCAGCAAAAATCCACATTTTGTTAAAAAAACAAGTGTTAATCTTTTACACTTTCGTACAATCGATACCTGTTGGGCCCCTTGGAAAGCGTGATAATAACATGACACGTAGGTCATGATGGCACGCTCATCAGGCTTAGGTGTGTTGATTAAATCTGCAAGTATTTGTCTTATTTTTAACAAAATTCCATGGTAATGTGTCTTCTTTATATTCTTCTTTTTGTCATTTTCAATAAATAAAAGGTGGTAGAAGGTCGATTATGGAAATATTACTGTTGTTAAATTCAGCATTTGAGAAGCAGAATTTTCATTAAATTCAAAATTTACAATAAAAAATATGCGAAATATTCAAAGTAATTTCAAGTAATCTTCAATAACATAATATTTTCAAGTAGTTTAAAATATGAGTACCTATTGTGGACTTTCATATACCTATTATTCATTTATGAGACCTCTTACTAATATTTTATTTAATATATTTTTTTTTTAATAAAATAAATTTGAATTACATATTGCTATTATACTTTTATATGTCTAGTATTTTTATTTAACGACAACTGTAGGTAAGTTATGGTTATATCATCATCAATTACTTAATAAGTTCGTAGGATGATATCTAGATGGCGCTACTATTGACAAATCCATATGATTTTTAGGTAGTACCAACCTTCAACCGATATGTGTCAAAATTTCATGACATTCCGACTATGAGTTTACAAGTTACAGTGGTTTTAGTGACTTTTTCTTATTTTCAATCGGTTTGTAGGAACATAACCAAAAAAATTCATAAACGTGTGATGAACCGGTTTTTTTTCACTTTTTTAAGTACCAAAAAAATTATTTCAGAAAAACAAAAAAATATCACGTTATAGCGCTTAAAAAGACGAAGAAAATAAGTTTTTTAAAAATCAAAATCGGTTCACAACTTTTTGCAAAAAAAAAAAAAGGTTTTTATTTTTTTTTTGCAAAAAGTTGTGAACCGATTTTAATTTTTAAAAAACTGATTTTCTGCGTTGCTGTAACGTGCTATTTTTTGTTTTTCTGAAATAATTTTTTTTGGTACTTAAAAAGGGAAAAAGTTTGAAGGATGAAATCGCGAAAAAACGGACCCAAATGAAGAAAAAAAATGTAGATCGTAACAATGGCAAAATTACAGGAGTTGCACTTCGAATTGCTTCCACAGTCACCGTATTTTCCAGATTTAGCCCCCAGTGACTATTACTTGTTTGCAAATCTCAAAAAAATGCTTGCCAGTAAAGCGTTATGGTTCCAATGAGGTGATCGCCGAAACTGAAGCGTATTTTGAAGGGTTGGCCAAATCGTTCTATAAGAAAGTCATAGAAATTTTAGAGAAGCATTGAAATGAATGTATCACACTTTAAGAAGACTATGTTGATGAATAAAGTCGAATTTTGCCTAAAAGTTGTTGTTTTATTAGTTATCCTACGAACTTATTGAGTGATGGCTAGTGTAAAAAATACTGATTTTTTTTCATTTTATAGTTCAAATTTACAAGAAGAAGAATTTATGTAAATCAAATGTTATTCTGCAGCCGTAATTTAGAAAATTCTAGCCTTTTTTTTTCATTTTACATATAAAATATCAGTTAAAAATATCAATTCCTAATGGCATATTTAGTGTTGCATAGGGGGGTTTATTAAAATTGATCTTATTTTTTCGTATACTTGATTAAGTTGTGTGTCAGTGTAACAAATATTGACAGGAAAATTGGAATTTTACCTTTTTACCTTGTTTCATATGTATTTATAAAATATTAGTATACTTGTATTTATAAAGTGCTTATAAAACCTGAGATTTAAACGTATATCACAAAATGGTGCCTTGATTCAATAACTAATTATAAATTTAAAAACCGAGTTCGTTTTCGAAACCAACTATTACGAATTTTATATTAAATCACGTAATACATGATTTAGATTTAATTTGCCAATTACTATTAATCTTTGTTAGTTGCAGGTAAGAAAGTGAAAATTAACTATATCGCGTAATTTACTGGTTCAAAAATTAGCAATAAAATATTCTGAATATGGAACATTGGTTTTGTATATCTGTAAACAAAATAGGTGCGTATTTAAAAAGGAATAATCCACTGATATAGCAACTGATATATGACAAACTAAATTCTGATATACAGGGTGTCCGGCAATTGAATGTACAATGTAATACCAGAGATTCCTCGACCCGAAAGGAAACGATTTAGGTCAACTTTTAGGAAACATGTTAGTTTTTCTTTAATATCTCTAAAAGCGCCTAATAGTAGGAAGGATACAGAAGGAAATTTTTCTTTTGTCTTTAACTCAGGTACCATTTAAAACTTTAGATTGCCTGTAGGGCCATTTTGAGCATTTGTTGTAATTTAAAGTAAAATACGTGAAAAGTTATTCAATTTGGAAATTAACTTTAACCGTAAAACATTTTTTCCTTGTTTCATTTATGTAACTCATTTAGCATTTCTAAAGCATATAAATTTCTTGTGTCTGTATTTTTAAAAGCGCCCTGTATAGCATTAGAAAACGTCAATTGTAGGCCTAAAGCCGTATCTCGAAAATGGTCAAAATTGATCGCTGCGTTTTAGTTATTAAAGAAAAAACTAGATTTTTCCGGATTTTTGAGGCCCTCTAGCGACTAAACGAAGCAACATTGGCCTAAACTGTTTTCTTTTGGGTTGAGGAAGGAATCCCTGATATTACGTTGTACACTCAATTTTCGGACACCCTGTATATATTAGGATTGTGACATTCGCGTGAATGCAAATGCCTCGAATTTTAACAACCAACCAGTTGGAACTGCTGTGATGTACGTGTATTGAATTAATATCGTAATTATATAGAAAAATATCAATACTTTGAGTTCGATTTTCGTAATACGACGTTAATTACCATTCGAACCTTTATTTCTTAAATCCAGCGCAGCCACCGAAACATTCCAAATGACCTGTTATTACGATAATTATAACGGAGTATTAACAGTTTTTAAAATACACAAAATTATATCCGGTGAAATCGAAATATAACGATATACCGCGTGTCCAACGGTTAGCGTAAGTAACGGACTAAAAAATGTAAATAACAAAATATATGTAACAACACAATATGGTCACACTTCCAACTTTACTCCTGATCGGTTTAAAGTTTAAAGTAAGACATGGCGCGGAAAATGCGGTAAAAGGATAAGTTCGAAAAAGCATTGGATAAAAAATTTTGGAAAAGTCGTGTCCAAAAATGCGAAAAAGCACAGTTGGAAAAAAATGTTTACAATGAGAAATTATGCTAGGTTTGGCATTTTAGATTAATCAAGCTGTTTTGCTCTTTCCCATTGACAATTTTGATTGTGAACAATATATATAGACATCCAAAAAAAACGTCATCAACTCTGGCTATGAACGAGAGAATGGAAATAGCGGTCATGTCTAAGCTTTTCGGTTATGTCAAACTTTTGACAAGTGACTCATAATTTGTAAAATAAACAATGGCTGACATATGATGTGACAGTCTTGACAAGTAAATAAGGTTACAAATTCGATTAAGAATAGAAATATGTCTTTTTTTTCTCGGCCAACTTTGATGACGTTTTTTTTTTTTGGATGTTCTATACTTTCTACAGTTATTTTTGGAAATGCATTTATTTTGGAAACGCAGAATCACATTTATAAAAGGGGCAGTGTAACAAATGTTGAAGAAATAATTGGGAATATTATCCACTTTATCCGTTTATGGAGTTTGAAAAGATTTCGAAAATGTGATAATAAAATAAAAAGTTAATAAAGTTAATTGAATAAAATACTCGTGGAGCAATATTATTTTTTTTATTTACCATAATCAGTAGACTTATTTTTATTCTATTGTTTTTTTTTTCACATTTTTCAGTAGTTTCTCCGTTCTTTTATAATGCCTTTGAAAATAACCTTTTTTTTAGCTGTAATTTTCTAGATATATGTATGTACATTATCAACCATTCTGTATACAGGATGTTCCATTATTAAGGGGTCTCAGCGAAACTACAGATTCTTTATAAAAATATTATCTTTTCGGGTATACCCTTTCTGTCAATAAATGATGGAAAAATCGATATTTTCAATAAATATTCTAAAGCGCAAAAAAACTTACACCATTTTTTATGTATTCAGAATGCTGCCGAGAGCGCCCTCTACAATTTACATGGAACTGATTGACAAATTAAAATTCCTTTCCTCAAAACAAAAACCCTAATCTCCAAATTTTGTGAAAAAAAAGTTGTTTTTGAAGAAGTTATTTAAGTACGGAAATCGAAGAAAAATTATAACTGACACACTGTACCTTGATTACAAATAACTTTTGGACTAAGGTAAATTTGGTTAAATCGTAATATTTTTACCCAAAGAATCTGTAGTTATCACAGCCTGTATAGTTGACGATATAGTTCATACGAGGTGTATAAATTAAGTAATGAGACTGGCAACGTAGCGCCCGATCTACCAACACTGCGGAGACGGGAATTGGAAGGGCGGTAAGTTGACATGTAATGCATATACAGTACAAGTTTGAACTCGTTAGACTAATTCCTCCTCCTTATTCGCCTGACTTGAGTCCTTGTGACTTTTTTCTCTTCCCGATATTGAAAAATCACCTCAAGGAACGTCATTTTAGGACCATAGAAAACATTCAAACGGCTGTAACCGACCAGCTGAAGGTTATTCCAATAGTATATGAGTTCCAGCACTGCTATGAGGAATATTGCAATACTGAATTGCAATTCAATTCGAATAAAGAAATTAAAAAAAAAACTCATTACTTAATTTACACACCTTGTAGCACACTTTCTACAGTGAGATCAAACATGAGAAACTGCCAAAGTATGAGCATCCAGCAATTTTTTTTTGTTATTCACATGTGTGTAAGGGCTAATTAAGTCACTGCCAACTCAAGTTAGGATTACACCTACTCAAATTTTTGCTATTGCCAAGCCAAACATTTTTTGGAAAATATGTTTGGAGAAACACAAGGTACATATATATTTAATGTGACATCATTATTTCTCATTTAAAACGAAAACCAAATTATACCAGAACGCGTTTTTAAGTCCAATTTACAAACAGAATGTTGGCTATGAGGACAAGATAATTCATGTGCAGATTGGATCATAATATGATTATAAAAAATGCACAACTCGACAAGCTGAATAAGAATAATCAATTTTCGGGATCAGCGAGATATTTTGATGCACACAGAATGGGCAAGATTCTGTCAAATGCGATTGTCTCGAAAAAAATTACATTTATTTATATTGTTACTCACTAGGTCATAATGTGTTACCTGCTTGTTTACGTTATTTATATCTTAAAGGCAAGGGCGTAGCCAGGGGGGGTGCATGGGGGCGATCGCCCCCCCCCCCAAAGCGTCAAGTAAAAACCAAAATACTCGGGGGCTTTCGGTCGCCGTTGCCTCTACTGACCTTTTTATTTTTTTGGCTTTTTTGTTTTATCTGCAGCGATCGCCCCCCCCCCCCCCCTAAAGATAAATAATGGCTACGCCCTTGCTTAAAGACAGTGTTTTTCTTTCTGAGCGGAGTCCAAAATACCTCATTATAAAAATACTCCACCTCCTACTTTCTATTACGTTTTGGAAGACCTTCAACCCTTATACCACCTCGTCGAATATGATCTTTTACAATTTGTACAAACGCGAGCAAGGCCACTCGGCCAACCGACTCACCGTCAGGATCTAACATCCTTGGAATGTCGAGATACTTCTCGGCAACGTCGAAGGCAGTGTTGAGGTTCTCAAGGGGATTATCTTTGGAGAGCTTGTTGTAATCGATGAGATCGGGACGATGACGATGGATGAGGGCGCAGAAGGCCAGGCCGTCCTTGAAGGAGAGATGGAAGTTCTGAACGTTGACGTTCTTGTAGGGGGCAGTCTTACGTTGACACCAAAGCAGGAGACCCTCCTTGGCGGTCATCTCTTCCACGGAGATGTCTTGGATGGCGAAGCGCAGGATGATGGTCCAGATCATACCGAGTGTCATTTTAAGATTGCCATCGACGATTTCTAGAAATATAGATCTTTATTAGGAACACTAAGGTGCATTGTAGTACACCCAGATTAGCGTTGCCAGCACAATGAACGTAGTACGATCTAGGACGACCACTTCCCAGAGATATTACCCGGGTGTTACCAACTACATGTACAGTTTCCATAATTTGTTCAAGTTATTGCGAGTTTATTATTGGAATTAAGGGGGGTAAATACAATTAGGTGGTAAAAAAAAATCGATTTTATTTTCTCTAAAAAGTTAGGAAAATATCTGTAGAATACGCTCGTGAAAGTTTCAGAGTGAAATTCCTCCTTATATATTTTTTTCGTCATTTTTCGAGAACGCCTTTTTTCAGCGCACTTTAAACGAATTTTACTCAAAACAACATTTTCAAAACTGGCAACCACGATTACTCAAAAACTACTCGGCCGATTTGGCTGAAACTTTCAGGGTTTCTTCGTTATACTCTTAGCTTGTCTGTAAAACCTAAAATGTTTTGGAATTTTATGTTGCAAAATTTAATTATTAATGCAAAAGTGTCTGAAAAAATACGGAAAATCACCGATTTTCTTGAAAAACTTCCTTCACACATAGAATTTTTGTTATATATTTTTTGAACATAAATTTTATTTTCTGGACTGTTACAGATGAAAATTACGACGTCCAGAGTGGTTGCCGTTTTTTTTTGTAGTTCCACTTTTTTTGTTTTGTTCCACACATTTTGTTTTGAATAATAATTTTTTTTTTTGAATTCTCATTCTTATCTTAACAAATATACAGTTTTATAACAATTAAATAAAACCTCCTTTGTAAAAAAATGTTTTTTAATGCGTAATTTTAGCCCGTCTAATTTTATTGTATTAAAAAAGTTCCTTAGACAAAAATGATAGATTTTTGCATTCAGTTTTGATAATACGTTTTCTGAGAAAAAACAATTAACATGGGAAAGCGTGAAACAGAACCAGTTTTTTTTTTTAATATGGAACCCCTATATAGAGTGTCCCGTAAATGGTTGGGGAAAATTTGTAGGTGAACTGTCTAAGTTTAGTTAGGATTTTTTTTATATTAGTCCTATATTTATTTTTTTTATACGGACCTTATTTTACGTTTTGTCTACTGCGCATCCTACGGCCAGAGGCAAAGCTACTTTTAGTGCACTGTATTTTATAGCTGATGGCTTCCATGCATTGTTTTTATCCGAAATTATTCCAATAATGTAGGTTGTCAAATGATACTTTAAAAATTATTTTATCTTTAAATAATGACGTTATTAAACGAGCTTAAAAAATTAAGACGACAAAGTTGGACCGAGCCCATTACTTTGGATTTCAAAATAACCGGATAGGAACAAAACAGCAAAAGGCTCGGCTAAAGGTCAACGAAAGCATGATTGTTGGTAAGTTTAGATATCGATATCATTCACTTGTTTCACTTGAGGCACAGCTTGAATACACCTAACCCAGTGGATACAGGGTGAAAGGAATAAATGGACACATAAATGAAAGTTATAAGATAAGGCTTTGTAAAAATCTATTTCAATTTCACGTCGTTCTGATCGATAATTTTTCAACTTTGATTGTATGTATCCTAATGATTTTAATGTCACTGGTTTTTTGGTGACAAATTCACGGTTGACTCAAATTTTATTTTTTATTTTATTTATTGGAATATTTTAGTAGGTTGCTCCCTAGTTTCTTGTTAAGAACTTTTAGTCTGATTGATTGGCTTAAATAAACCATAAATAAGTCAGTGTCATAAATCTTTTTCGAGTTCAAAATTTAACTCAAAATGTAGTTTTAGAAAGATCATTAAGACAAAGTCCCTATGATTTTCGGGACAATTCCTATAATATGTTTATTGGGGATCCTAAGGATATACGAGGTGTGTAAATAAAGTAAACAGACTGGCATGTAATGAACCTTCAGTACAAGTTTGAACTTATTAGTCATTTGTTTGTTCCTTGTGACTGTTTTCGTAAACCGTTTTTTTTTCTAGTGCGTTTTAAAAATTAGTGACATTAATTTTGAGCAACGGTGTGCTATCAAATTTTGCTTCAGACTTGGACACAGTGCAACGTATACTTTTGCAAAACTTCAACACGCCTACGGAGACAGTGTTTTTTTCAAGAGCCCAGGTTTTTCAGTGGTTTAAGGCATTCTCAGAAGAGTCGGTTCTTGAAACACTTCGACAAAAAGGTCATGCGTGTAAGACCAAACGTCAAGAACAACCGGATGTTGCATCACGACAATGCGCCTTGTCACACAGTCATTTCAGTAAACAAGTTTTTAGCCAGTAAAAACATTACTGTGGCTTCTCAGCCTCTTTATTCGCCTGACTTGAGTCATTGTGACTTTCTTTTCTCGATATTGAAAAATCATCTCAAGGAACGTCATTTTGGGACCATAGAAAACATTCAAACGGCTCTAACCGACCAGCTGAAGGCTATTCCAGTATATGAGTTCCAGCACTGCTATGACGAATGGAAGAACCATCTTCAGCGCTGTGTGGCTTCCCAAGGAAGTTATTTTGAAGGAGACAATACTGAATTGTAATTCTATCGTATAAAAAAATTATTCTCATTACTTAATTTACACATCTCGTATGTATGTATTTATAAGGTTTCGCTTTTGTTCACTTTTGGTAGAGGACCAGGTTTGACGCTTTGACATTCTTTTTTCTTATAGCTACACCATCTTACCTTCCGCACCGATGGAAACAAGCTTAACTCCCTTGCTGGCGATGTAGTCCAGGGCCTTATTGACGTTGGCAATTTTGTGGAAACGCATCTTTCCACGGTCGGGCTTGGGCAACGTTTCTCCGGAGATGACCTCCAGCAGTAACATGAGTTTAAGGCCATTGCGGAAATCCTCCTCGATGTTGTCTATTCCAGTTCCAGCTTTTCGTAAGTGACTGTTACACCACGCCGTGAATGTCTGTAATACAATAAACAAAATGTTAATCCGTAATAATAGATACTCGTTTTCATAAGATACTTTCAATTTTTTTAATGACTTTCTAAAGGGATGGAGGAGTTGGAGAATTTCATCAGATGAAATCGTCATCAAATATTTTTTAAAACGTATGATTATTTGCGAGATTCTTTAACCCTAAGGTTTTTCTTCCTCACCTTCACATATTAGCGTGGATGTATTATAATATTTTTCAACAATTTCTGCATGTTCTCATTGAAATACGAGAATTTCATCGTCATATTTAGTCTCAATTATTCCTGAAATGTAAACGCAAATAAACTCATGAAGAATTCGAGTTGTATTCAATACCAGCATTGCGGCATTTAAAATAAACGTAAAAATAAGATGAACAAAAATAAAATCATACAAAAAAAGATAATAAAAACCGTCCTAGATATTTTATTAATATGCCTATAATTATTTGAGCCTTGTGATTTGAAGTAAAATAAGATTGTGGGCCAAACGTCGGCGTCGGTTGGTGGGTTCAAATCCTAGAGGAGAGAGACCTGGCAACTCTCAGGACGTGGGCGTTTGCCCACCAGTCACGTATTTGATTGTATCTTTTTTTTAGTACAGACTAGATTTTTTTGTGAGAATTTCCGTGGATCAATAAAAAAAGATTTTCTTTATACAGGGTGACCCATTACGAAGGGGCCACAGCGAAATTACAGATTCTTCAGTTTGACGTAAAGTAGAGGGCGATCTCTGTAGCATTCTGAATACATAAAAAATGGTGTTAAACAGTTTTTAGCGCCTCTTGTATATATTCCAAATGCAACATTTTCAATGATTCCGTAGCCGTAATTCCATTGGAAACGCAAAATTTCAAGCAAACTCGTTGTTCAATTATTTTTTTCATAGTAAAAATCACCAGACAAACTTTTCGCGTCGTAAACAAATTTCTGCCAAACACACTACACTCGACATCCGCATATCCGAATTTTTCCGTTCCGCAAAATTCCACATTTCCGAACTTTCTTCACCCCCGGATAACCGAACTGCTGGCGCATGCGTAAAGGGTTTTTCTGGCTCATTGGTCATTCGACAGCGACATTTAACATTTGACAGCGACAAGTTCGGTTGTGTGGAAGTACATGTTCGGAAATGTGGTGAAAAAAGTTCGGAAATATGGTGAGTTCGGATATGCGGATGTCGAGTGTAATTGACATATCCCGCTCAAACTTCACACGAATGTCAAAGAAGGTTGTACCAACCTAGAAAAAAAATACCGATTCGGTTTCCGCGCGCGGTTTAAATGGACCAGTCCGAGTCAAATTTGACCAGAATATATATATCGTTAAAAAATCTCTCGTGCTGTGAACAATGATATATAAATAAGTTGGAGCCTAGTATCGACGTACCTACATTACATTTTTTTTTTTAGAAAATCTATTTTTAAGATTACATCACAGTTGAATAAAATCCACAACATTCCGATTTATTACAAACAGTTTATCTTTTCAGCAGAGTCAGTTTATTGGCCGCTTTTGAGTCAGGCTGAAATTATGCAGAATGGGCGGAGAGCCAGATTTTGCAAATATATATAACGCCAAGGTTTTTAACGCCACATAATATTTAACAAGTGATAATAATAACTGCAGGCATGTTTGCGCATCAGGTAGTAGACGAGGATTTAGTCTAAGATTGAGCACGGAAAATCGCACGTAGCGTGGTTTACGTCTTGTCCTTGGACACTGGCACTGCAGACTAAAATGAAATGAAAATGCAGGGGCTTTCAGGCGAAAGAGACAAGTAAAAGTTAGGGAAAGTCACTTCAAAATTTACCATTTAGAATTTATCAAATGGACATACTACATTATTGTAATTTTTTTGCATCTGATAGGATTACAGCTTGTAAAATTATGCGTCTAATAAGGCCAAGCTGAAGGTGATACGAGGTGTGTAAATAAAGTAATGAGACTGATTGTTTTATTAATTTTTTTATTCGAATAGAAAGAAATATAATTCAGTAATGTATCCTTCAAAATAACTTCCTTAAGCCACACAGCGCTGGAGACGGTTCTCCATTTCTCATAGCAGTGCTAGAACTCATATACTGGAAGAGTCTTCAGCTGGTCGGTTACAGCCGTTTGAATATTTTCTATGGTCCCAAAATGACGTCTCTTCAGGTGAATTTTCAATGTCGAGAAAAGAAAAAAACTCACAAGGACTCAAGTAAGACGAGGCTGAGGAGCAGCCACATGAATGGTTTTACTGGCTAAAAACTCGTTTACTGATAGGATTACAGCTTGTAAAATTATGCGTCTAATAAGGCCAAGCTGAAGGTGATACGAGGTGTGTAAATAAAGTAATGAGACTGATTTTTTTATTCGAATAGAAAAATAATTCAGTAATATCTCCTTCAAAATAACTTCCTTAAGCCACACAGCTGGAGACGGTTCTTCCATTTCTCATAGCAGAGCTAGAACTCATATACTGGAAGAGTCTTCAGCTGGTCGGTTACAGCCGTTCGAATATTTTCTATGGTCCCAAAATGACGTCTCTTCAGGTGAATTTTCAATCTCGAAAAAGAAAAAACTCACAAGGACTCAAGTCAGACGAGGCTGAGGAGACACATGAATGGTTTTACTGGCTAAAAACTCGTTTACTGATAGGATTACAGCTTGTAAAATTATGCGTCTAATAAGGCCAAGCTGAAGGTGATACGAGGTGTGTAAATGAAGTAATGAGACTGATTTTTTTGTTATTTTTTTTATTCGAATAGAAATATAATTCAGTAATGTCTCCTTCAAAATAACTTCCTTAAACCACACAGCGCTGGAAACGGTTCTTCCATTTCTCATAGCAGTGCTAGAACTCATATACTGGAAGAGTCTTCAGTTGGTCGGTTAGAGCCGTCAAGCAAGGACTCAAGTCAGACGAGGCTGATGAGCCACATGAATGGTTTTACTGGTTAAAAACTCTTTTACTGGTTAAAAACTCTTTTACTGAAATTGCTGACACGGCACATTATCGTGATGTAACATCCAGTTGTTCTTGATGTTTGGTCTCACACGCATGACCCTTTTTCGAAGTTTTTCAAGAACCTCTCTGTAAACGTGTTGATTTACTGTTTGGCATTTTTTTTGGAACCATTTTTGCGCAGACTTGTCTCATCCCCAATTCGTTAGTCAAAATCTGATGAACAGTGGTGTGATTTAAATTTAACTTTTCCCCGATCATTCTTGTCGTCAACCGACGATCTGAGCGGACAAGATCCCGAAGGCCTTCCGCTGCGTGATTCGTCTTCAATAGACTTTCTTCCATCTGAGAAGACCTTAAATCACCGAAAAACCTGGGCTCTTGAAAAAAACACTGTCTCCGTATAGGCGTGTCTTGCAAAAGTATCCGTTGCGCTGTGTCCAACTCTAAAGCAAAACCTGATAGCACACCGTCGTTGCTCAAAATTAATGTCACTCATTTTTAAAACGCACTAGGAAACACCGGTTTACGAAAACAGTCACAAGGAATAAACAAATGACTCTAACAAGTTCAAACTTGTACCGAAGGTGCATTATATGTTAACCTACCGCCCTTCCAAGTCCCGTCTCCGCAGTGTTGCTAGATTGGGCGCTATGTTGCCAGTCTCATTACTTAATTTACACACCTCGTATGTCGATGGTGTGAACAAATTGCCATGTGTTCAAATAATCGTGAATGACTTCGGAAATATGAAATGCTTTGATAAACTTTCTTGGACATTCTGTCCAAGATTGAGTCCAAAAAAAAACAGCAAAATCGTTGTTTATATTAATATTTATAATGGCATTGTGGCTATATATACATTATTTTTCACTAAAATTGAAATTTCAGCATAGATTACAAGCTCCACAGGGTTAGGGATTTAACAATTTCTAATTTGCGCTGAATAAACCGAAATTACGTCCTCTGAAATAGTTTTGTATCGCTTTATTTCCGTCCACTTCATGAACACATTATTACGTTTATGACGTTTTCCTCCCTAAGTTTTGATTTTTTAGGTAATAATTGAGCTGTAGGGGGTAGCTACCTTGGACATTTCGTCACGCACATTTTCAAACTCACTCTCACTGCTGCTTTCATTATTTATTACAATATTCGCGACCGAAAATCATGCAAACTTTTAAAAAGCAAAATGTCAACTATCCTAATGTCAGACGGTTGTGTCGTTATTTCGTTGCTATTGTATTGAACTGCATTCTTCTAAAGCATATATGATTTTCATACTATCGAGCCATCCAAAAGTCATCAAAGTTGGCCTAGTAAAACAAGACGTATTTCTATTTTATCTTAAATTTATAATCCTGGAGTGGGTACTGGAACCTTCGCGTAGAAACACAAAACTGGACGTTCTCCACGAAACACCGAACTACTACACTTTTCTCGACGCGCGTTTCGCCAACCAAGCTGACATCTTCAGGAGAAGATTAAAACTAAATTCTAGCCTACACACTTGCACTATAATACTACTAATTTAGCTATTAACTATTACTAATTATTATCTATTACTAATAGATAAGTTAATAAGGAAGCATACATTTAAGAGAACCTGTACAATTCTACGACTTTTCGTAGAGATACTGACAATTCGAAATTTGCTTCGTTACCATATGAACCTAAATTTACCCGCGGACTAGATACAATTTTTAAAAATATTAATATCAATTTGGTTTATAATTCTAAAAATAAACTACAGCCGCTTTTGGGTAACCCCAAAGACAAAATCGACAATAACGAAAAGTCAGGAATATACGAAATAAGTTGTAAAGACTGTGATCAAAAGTATATTGGGCAAACCAAAAATATCTATTTTGACTAGATTTAAAGAACACATGGCTCATTTGAAATATGGCTGAACAGAAAAATCTTGTGTTGCCCAACACGCTTTTGACAACAACCATAGGATAGACATACATAATTTAAAATTAATTAGAAATGTAACAAACAGTAGACAGTTGGATGCTTTTGAAAGTTTGGAAATCATTAAGTGTAACAATAGTATGAATAAGGACAATGGTCCGATACCCACCAGTCCACTGTTTGCTCTGATAAATAAAGCAGTTACGGTTCAGTGAACCGTGGCAACAAATTTTGTATAAATAGTGCAAGTATGTAAACTAGAATTTAGTTTTAATCTTCTCCTGAAGATGCCAACTTGCTTGGCGAAACGCGCGTCGAGAAAAATGTAGTAGTTCGGTGTTTCGTGGAAAACGTCCAGTTTTGTGTTTTAAATTTATAACCTTATTTCATTGTCAAAGCTGTCACCTTATATGACGGCCATTATTTTGTCACTTGAATTGTGACAGTCACTAGTCAAAACTTTGACATAAAAATCCATTTCTCTCGTTCATAGCCAGATTGGATGACGTTTTTTTTTTTGGATGTCTTTTGGATGTACAATGACAACAATGACGTAACTTTTCCGGCCTAGTCCAGGGAAATACGTACTTACCGGGCTAGGCTGGAAAAGTGCTACTTTCTCAAAGGAAAAACATCCAGGAAGTGGGTACTTTTCGGACCCGGAAAATATTCCCGTCCTGTCAAATCTAATTGCTTACTAATGACAAAAAAATACTGGAAACTCTCATTTCGCGGTATCAAAACTTGTCACAATAAGGTCAGATTTTGGAACGATTGCAGTAAAAATCAAAATTTATCAAAAAAATTTCTGCTATTCTACTATAAGTATTCCGAGTTTACTTTTAGTTTTCTCATCATCATCTCACATTTAAAGTGTCCGACAACAGAAACATATTGACAAGTCAAGATATTATTTTTATTATACCAACGAAGTGAGTTGGAACGTGTATGTATAGTTAATGAACATCAGAACAAATATTTATAACTTTTAAAAGCTTTAGGTGACGCATATGAATATATTTTTGGCATGAATGTTCAAAAATAGTACTTGACACTTTTATCTATAAATTTATTTATTACCCGAGCCGCACCATGAATGCAACGTGATTAAACGCGATAGGAAATGTTAAATATGTTCTTAAATATAGACATTCAAAAAAAACGTCATCAACTCTGGCTATGAACGAGAGAGATAGAAATAGCGGTCATGTCTAAGCTTTTCGGTTATGTCAAACTTTTGACAAGTGACTGTCACAATTTGTAAAATAAACAATACCTGTTATATGATGTGACAGTTTTGACAAGTAAATAAGGTTATAAATTCGAATAAGAATAGAAATACGTTTTTTTTTCTTGGCCAACTATGATGACGTTTTTTTTGGTGTCTCTATATAGTAATAAAACGTATTCACGGTAGTTTTTTGGTTTAAATAAATAAGTTTTTTTTTTCTTTTCAAATATTGGACAAACGATATAACATGATGATCAGAATGAAATTTGGATATTTACATTCTGTATACAGGCTGTCTGCAAAAAAACGCCGCGAGCCATAACTCCTATATTTGTAGCCCGATGTTAAAAAAAAAAAAAAAAAAAAAAAAAACGTGAAATGGCTCTAAATGAAGTATAAGGGATATACTGCAGTATTTCAATTTCTTCTGAAACGCGATAGTCAACTTTTCGATAGGCGTTCTGCCGGCTAACTGATACCAAACGTAGTTTGACTAATCTAATCACGTATGCCGTGGAAGTTCCAGAACCACGTAAATGTGGAAGACTTGAAGAAAATTTAAGGAACTATGGAGGTTTTAAGAAACCAAAACGAGAAAAATGTCGATTTAATGAAAACACCGAGCTTAACGTTGAAGAAAACCCAAAAACTTCCATTCGAGAAATTTCGAATAAATGTTAGGGCATTAAAGCAAACTGTACATGCAATATTGAATAAGCACAAATTCATGTCATACATACCCCAAAAAGTACAGCCAATAGAAGAAAACGATAGAGGACGAAGACAACAATTTTGCCAGTTTTATTTAAATTCATTGCGACGAGACCCATTTTTTCCCACTAGAATTATATGGTCAGACGAATGTATATCCAGTGCAAATTGTGTTTTTAATAGAAATATTCACCGACATTGGAGCCAAGAAGACCCAAAATTATCGTCGAAACTAATTTTCAGCGATGGTTTAGTGTTAATGTGTGGTGTGGTATTTTGGGTAATAGGTCGATTGGACCATTTTTCATAGACCCCCCTAAATCAAGAAAAATATTATCAGTTATTGACGGAACAACTTCAAATTTTTTTAGATGAATTACCTATTGCAGAACTGAATTTATTTTCAGCAAGATGGGGCTCCCCCTCATAATGCCAGAATAAATACCAATTGGTTAAACACCACATTTAATGATAGGTGGATAGGAACTTATGGACCTATTCGATGGCCTGCCCGTTCTCCAGATCTTACTCCACTTGATTTTTGGTTGTGGGCCTATTGATCAAGTTTATTTAACACCGCCCGTAAATGAAGAAAATCTAAGGCAGAGAATTATACGTGCTTGCTGCGAAATACCCCCAGATTTTATATTCGATGCGACCCATACCGTAATGCTCAGTAGGTTGAGCATTAGTTGTATAATATCATTTGCTTTGTTAATTTGTTTGTTTGGTTGTTTTGTGTTCAACTTTGTTGTACTTTGTTTAACGTTATTTCGTGTTTAACTTTGTTCAATGTCGTATATTGACAAACATTTTGGCACTTTTTCTGCAATAAATGTTTCACAAAAGTCAATTTGTTATACATCGTTGGATTCAGAAAACAAATTTGCATAATAATTAAAAAGAAAATCCTATAAGAATTGCTATTTGAAAAAAAAACTTGACTATCGCGTTTCAGAAAAAAAAAGTTGAAAAATACTGTAGTAGTCTCCCTTATGTTTCATTTAGAGCCATTTCATCTGGATCAATTTATTAAATTTATCTACAAATTTCACGTCTAATTAGACGTCGATTTTAACTCGCATTTCCCCGCCGTTAAAAGGTTAATGGGACGTCCTGTATACACAGGGAATAATAAAAGGCAGTCCATATTTCACAGAAGATATTCCACTTCCTTCAGCACTAGTAGTAGGTTGAGCATTAGTTGTATAATATCATTTGCTTTGTTAATTTGTTTGTTTGGTTGTTTTGTGTTCAACTTTGTTGTACTTTGTTTAACGTTATTTCGTGTTTAACTTTGTTCAACGTCGTATATTGACAAACATTTTGGCACTTTTTCTGCAATAAATGTTTCACAAAAGTCAATTTGTTATACATCGTTGGATTCAGAAAACAAATTTGCATAATAGTTAAAAAAAATCCTATAAGAATTGCCATTTGAAAAAAAAAGTTGACTATCGCGTTTCAGAAAAAAAAAGTTGAAAAATACTGTAGTAGTCTCCCTTATGGTTCATTTAGAGCCATTTCATCTGGTTCAATTTATTAAATTTATCTACAAATTTCAAGTCTAATTAGACGTCGATTTTAACTCGCATTTCCCCGCCGTTAAAAGGTTAATGGGACGTCCTGTATACACGGGGAATAATAAAAGGCAGTCCATATTTCACAGAAGATATATTGAACGTCGGCGTCGTCTATGAAAAACGTCTCTACTTAAAATTATACTTAAATTAAATTCATTTTTACGAGGATTAGTTTCGTGATTTAGTTGTTTACTCGAAATGAAATATTTCTAGTAAAAGCTCTTCTATTCAAAAGAGATAGTAGTGCAGTTGGTCACACATTTCTCAATAGAACTTGTCATGACCTAAAAAAGGATTTTCTTCGCGGTGCACGTAAGTAAGTATTATAATACTTGCTCCGACATATTTGATAGTAGGCTTTGGTGTATTTTTTAGGCAGATCAGAGGGATTTTATACCCTTACTGTTTTACTGCTAGATTAATATTTACAAAATATTTTATACCAAATGTTATGCTTTTTATAATTTCTAATCATGTATATTTTATACAGGCAGTCTTCTAAAGAACGTCGCAAGCTATAACTCCATTATTATAATCTAATTTTAGAAAACAAAAAATCAAATGAAATGGTTCTAAATACACTATTGAGGATACTACCACAGTCTTTTAACACTTTTTTGTTTTTGACGTTTACGTAATACGTTTTTTTCTTTTTTAATCCAACGCCCTATACATGTAATGCACCTTTAGTACAAGTTTGAACTTCATATACTCAGTTATTTATTCTTTGTCACTATTTTCGTAAATGTTTTTTTCAAATGCGTTTTAAAAATGAGTGACATTAATTTTGAACAACGGTGCGCTATCAGGTTTTGCTTCAGCCTTGGACACAGCGCAACGGTTACTTTTGCAAAACTTCAACACGCCTACGGAGACAGTGTTTTTTTCAAGAGCCCAGGTGGTTTCGGTGGTTTAAAGCATTCTCAGAAGGAAGAGAGTCGATTGAAAATGAACCACGCAGCGGAAGGCCTTCATCTTCAAAAACCGATGAAAATGTTGATAGTACACGGGATCTTTTGCGTTCAGATCGTCGGTTGACGATAATAATGATCGGGGAAGAGGTAAATTTGAATCACACCACTTGACTTTTTGGAATCGATTGAAAATGATCCCCATTTTTTTGATAGCCAGGAAATTGTCCTCTTCCCGTCAAAACAGGAACAAAAAAATTCCGTAGAGTTCCATTTAGTAGGACTATGATTTGATTAAAATACATACTATGCCTAGCAGTACAATATATTATACAGTTATTTTTTAAAAACTGCGTTTACCACCCAGTAATCAGGAAAATTTCGAAAATTCAAATATGTAAAAATACATTTTAAAAATCATACTTTCTGTTCCACCCTGTATATATTAGACATATTTTTTTAAGGCTTTGACAGTTGTAAAATCTGCATTAAAAATAATTCAATGTAATTTTTTGAGCGAACTAGTAACATTAAAAACACCAGAAATAAATAAGAGTCACCATTTATGTGACCCTGTACATACAGTACCTAACTGTTAACATGCACTCATAGTTGCTTATTGCCGTTATCATGGTGGATGCAAGAAAATGGCTGTATTTGTGATAATAGTAATTATACGAATGACAATACACGCAACAGATAAGCAGAAACAGAACTTATTGTCAAAGCTTACGTGCAAAATACGATCCTAAGTTTATTATTAAATTGCTAATGTATAGAAAATTACAAATTTCACATAGTAGGTACAACACTGAAAATCAACTATCGTCAGTTTACAGGTAGAACTCATTAACTTACATCAAGAAGTTATTTCAAAAAGTTCCAGAATCCAGTAGGTATTTAAATGTCTAACAATAAGTTATATTAGGTTTCCCAATGGCAAGGCCGTTAGATATTTTTTTAATTATTTTGAACTGATTCTACCGCAGCTATTGACGCAATTTGGTCGGTCCTTTTACAACAACAATTTTAACAGGTTCCATTTTTAAGGAGAATTGGATCTTAGCACTAGAGAAGAGTCAGCAGAAATAATATATTATACTGTGACGATTGATTTCTTGATGAAACTGCGATGCATACTATTATTGTTGCAAACAAATTATTGTGCCAAATTGTGAGTCAGCCAAATGGGCAAGCAGTTGTCCAGTAGTAAATGGACTGTTTTTCGAAAAAAAAACCCATTTGGCTTTATTACAAAATATTTGGGTGTAGAAACATTCTGTCCGCTTTCTATATATACAGATACATATTCTATCAAAATACATATGTATGTAATTAGGTCGTCACTACATTTGATGGTATATACTTGTAAAAAATGTATAACAATTCTAAATATGTATACCAATATATATTACCTTCGTATTTGTGAGATCTCTGTCTACCATATCTAATACATTCCTTAACTTGAATGGAAACGGCATTTTTCTGATCAATCTAACCACGGTTTGAACAACTTTTCAGGGAAATGGATGACAGTTTTCAATATACAAAATCATAAGCACAGTTGGTACATGTTGCCTATGTTGGTAAATGCCAAGGTGTATATTCATATTATAAATCTGCTATGGATAGAGATTTGAATGTGGTTATAAATTCTGAAAAATACGTCTACTGAATCAACCACTACGTTTTATTAGCTTGTTGGAGTTTGACAGTAACAAAAGTTGTCATTTCATTGTGACAGTTTGATGGAAAATTTATAAATGAATAAATGTCAGAAAAACAAAGTTGTACAAAAAAAGAAAGTAGTAAAAATAAACCTAACTTTTTTCTTTTTAAACCGAACTAGGTTTATTTTTTAAATTCATAAAATTTTCCTTTTATAGCTCTATGTTACATATGTATGTTACATATGAATTTAAACCCATTTTCTCGCAAGCAGCGTTTTTTTTACTGTACTCAATAAAACTTTTTATGCTGTTCTCAATATTTTTTTTCATAATATTTACCTCAATTTATGACTTAATAGCTTTTCAGTTAAACGTTTATTACGCTCTGATACAAAAAAATTATAACTTTTTAATACATAACTGCGTTTATAACTTTAAAATGTATGTATTAAACTTATACCGGTGGTACAAAAGTATCAAATAATGGCTTTAACTTTTTTATTTGCAGTTAAAAAAAAAGTTCAATATAACAGTTATTTTGTTCATTACCATGTATGTATGTTAAGTTTTTTAGTTTGTTGATATCTTCTTTTGTTTTGTTCCTATGGCAATCAATTTTTTTTAAATGGCACCCATACTTTTTTTTCGTTATGAAAAAAGCATATTTTTCTCCATCACAAAACTGCAATTTTTGAAAAAAAAAAAGCTAAAAAAAAATTATTTATTACGATTCACTCGTCACCTCTAATAAGGAAAAAAGTCATGCAGTTTTAAAACAGAAACATTACTTTTCCTAAAGAATGCCATGTAAATTTGACATTTAAATTAATACAAACAAAGAATAAATAATTATTGTCGGTTTAAAGCAAAGTTTTTGTTTTGACATTCTTGCAAAAAATTGCAAAATTTTGTGACTGAATAGAGAAAAATATGTTTTTTTCATTACGAAAAAAAAAGTATGGGTGCCATTTAAAAAAAATGGTTGCCATAGGCAAACAAAGGAAGATATCAACAAACTAAAAAACTTAAAACATACATGGTAACGAACAAAATAACTTTTATATTGAACTTTTTTTTTAACTTTGCAAATAACAGTTAAAGCCATTATTTGATACTTTTGTACCACCGTGTATAATTTAAAAATGTAACTATGACACACAGTTATTTTAATTTTGAGCTTACTTGCGTCTCTTCTGCTCTATTTTGATATAAAACACGTCGAATATACAATTTTCGAATACGTAATTTCAAAATTTTAGAATACGTCTTGCAAATTGCCACATACATACGTATGTATATGAAAAACGTTTTCTCTTAATAACATTTTCACACATTTTTATCAGAAAACTGATCCATAACCTTGTGGCAAAATGTACTTTTAAAAATGATAGATTATCAAAAAATCAAATAACATTTTTTCTCATATGATGCCAACTTTCGTAGACACACCATACATCTTAAATAGAAAATATTAGTAGAACCCAGTCACTTTGAACTTTATTCGGACTATATTAAATACATTTGTACATAAATACGGAAAATCAAGTAAAAATAGTTTTTGCTATCAAGATAAAGAGGCTTTTAGTAATCTAACCTTACATAGTTAAAAATCATATTTACATAGTCGTACAGAATATTTTAGATATATGTATATTCGTATGTGCAAACAAATAAAGCAGGCAAGCCACTTCCCGACAATCTACAAAATCTATAAAGGTGTGGACAGCAATATTACATACATAGGCTCTGGTCAAGTACAAGTAACCACATATTACTTTCATATTCACTGTTACTTCTAAGAGACAGCGAAACAAGTATATTATTACATTATTCTATTTAGAAAAACATGCAGATTTTTCAGTCTGCTTACCGATTTACGCTTTGTGATTATCGAATATTGTTTCACGACAAAATAGGGTGAAAGTAAATTGATTTACTACAATAATAATAAATGTAGGTGCATAATCGTGTACAAGAAGCTTGTGGATTTTATTTTGCGTAGTGTACACAGAAACTTTTTCACAAACGACGTTGTGCTCGTATTGTCTTTAGATGTACTTTTTTTTTCAGATTCGAGACAAAATCCGTGTTATATCCGGCTTCTACTTTCACATTTTACCTTTGCACTGGCATTTGAGCCACTACCCACCGTAACAATGCGGCCCTTCCCAATATTATTAATCAGAATCAAAGCCATAAATTCACTTCCAGAGAGTCAGTAGAGGTTACCTTTGGGGGCGTGCAAGTATTACGTAACGCAATTTTTGAAGATTTTTGAACCTCCATCCCCACCATGTAACGCGCCGTAACGTTTTTCTGTACCCCCCCCCTTAAACGTTACGTAACAACCAAGTGACCATTTTTACCTAAAAAGTCACAATTATGTTGAGCAAAGTACCGGAAAGTCGCTAAAATATCTTTGTTATTGTTTTAATCGCGTTTGCGGTAATAATAAAAAAACAAGAGATTTCTAACTCGCAATACATGCGTATGTTGTTTATTTTACTTATTCATATCGTTATTTAATAAACAATCACACATAATTAGAGTTGGATAACACTAGCACACAAAAAAAGTGGTCATTACTTTTGACCAGACCCATCTAGGGTTATGTGTTTCGATGCGCTGAATCCGAATTTGAGGTCAGTTTAACCCGTACACCCTCAAAATTTTGAGTAAATTGCAAAAAAACGCTAAAAATCGCTAAAAACAGCAAAAAAATGCAGTTATGCAAGCGAGAATTTTTTTTACGAACTAGATCAAGTATGTTTATTATGTATTTCGATGCGCTGAATCCGAATCTGACGTTGATTTAGTTCGTCAACCCTCCAAATTTAGAATGAATTGCAAGAAACCGCAGAAAATCGCTAAAAATCGTGAAAATTGAAGTTATGAAAACGAAAAAAAATTTTCAAACTAGATCATATATGTTTTTTTGTGTATTTTGATGCGCTGAATCCAAATCATAAGTTGATTTAGCTGATAGACCCTCCAAAATTAGAGTAAATTGCGAATAACGGTTGAAAATTGCTAAAAAATCGTGAAAAATTGCAATTATGCAAACGAAAAAAAATGTCTTAAACTAAATCAAGTATTTTTCTTATGTATTTTGATTCGCTCCAAAGTCGGTTTGGCTTGTACACCAAGCCAACTTGTTGGCAACTTTAAATAAATTGCGAAAAAACGCTAAAAATAGCAAAAAATCGTAAAAAACAGTCATGAAGTAGTAGATAATATCAAAAAATAGTATTGTTCTTACTCACAGTAATAAACAAACCATGATTCCTTTCAAATTATACTACAATATCTAGATTGTAATTAGAATTAAAAAAAATGACCTTCCTTGATTTTACACTGTTCTTCGCTTGTATCGAACTCTTTTTTCTTCGAATGTTCTATGCAGTAGGTTTCTCTTTCGTTTTCTATTTTCTCTCGTTATTTCTCTCTTTAAAGTCCAGCAAAAATCGGCCATCATGTTGACATTCCATATTCCTTGATACCAATTCTCCATTTCACTTATGTCTTGATGAAATCGTTCTTATTCTTCACTGTAGTCGATACAAGCGAAGAACAGCGTAAAATCAAGGAAGGTCGTTTTTTTAATTCTAATTACAATCTAGATATTATAGTATAATTTGAAAGGAATCATGGTTTCTTTATTACTGTGAGTAAGAACAATACTATTTTTTTATATTATCTACTACTTCATGACTATTTTTTTACGATTTTGGCCATTTTTAAAATTTTTTCGCAATATATTTAAAGTTGGAGGGTGTACAAGCCAAACCGACTTCGGATTTGAATTCAGCGCATCAAAATACATAAGAAAAATTCTTGATTTAGTTTACATTTTTTTTTCGTTTGCATAATTGCAATTTTTCACGATTTCTTAGCAATATTCAGCGGTTATTCGCAATTTACCCCTAACTTTGAAGGGTCTACCGGCTAAATCAACTTGTGATTTGGATTCAGCGCATCAAAATACACAAAAAACATACTAGATCTAGTTAAAAAAAAATGTTTAGTTTTCATAACGTTTTTTGGAATTTACTCTAAATTTGGAGGGTTGACAAGCTAACTCAACTTCAGATTCGGATTCAGCGCATCGAAATACATAATAAACATACTTGATCTAGTTCGTAAAAAAATGTATCGCTTGCATAACTGCATTTTTTTTGCCATTTTTAGCGATTTTTAGCGTTTTTTTTGCAATTTACTCAAAATTTTGAGGGTGTACGGGTTAAACCGACCTTAAATTCGGATTCAGTACATCGAAATACATAACCCTAGATGGGTCTGGTCAAAAGTAATGACCACTTTTCTTTTTTTGTGTGCCGGTGTAATCGGTGCCGCATACATGTCGTATACTACGCAGAGACGACTCCCTCAAGTTAAATGATGTTTAAGAGGGTAAGTGTTTTAAATTTTCGTTCAAGTATAACATTTACAACGAATTAAAATTATCGCAAAAGACGCATACGCCACTAGCGCGCGGCACCGATTATCCAACTCTATACATAATGTAATAAACATTTAGTTTATTAAATAAATAACACAAAGTTTAAAATATGTTAAAATGGGCTCAAATTTTCCTAATAAACTTTTACTACTAATCTTACATTTAATTACGCCGTTTTCCTGACTTGGCCCTATCCTTACATACATTTTTGGCTTCAATCACCATTGTTCTTCTCATGTATTCTCCTATTTTAGCTTTTTTTACTAATAAACTGACTGACTGACTACACCAATGTGCTTCTGCGTAAACACTAACGAATACTGACAACGAAAACAAAATAAAACTGACGTACAATACAATCGAGGGATTCTCCGTAAAACATAAACGAAAAGGGTGGCCAACTTGGGAGATTTTATTTCCCTAGTTTTTTATTTAAAACAATGTTACGTAACGCGTTGTTCGAAACCCCCTCCAGCCCCTGTAACGCATCGTAACGTTTTACGAGACACCCCCCTCCCCCAAATTGCGTTACGTAATACTTGAACGCCCCCTTTTACGATGTGTCCAATGCATACAATTTTGTACAGGGTTATCCATTATAAATGATCCACCCCTTATCATCGTTATTATAGAATAAAAAGTTAAGTGATAAAAAATATAAGTTGTGTGTTTATGACTGAATTTTGTTAAAATGATACCAAAAGTACCTACAGCAGCATGCAGGCTTCTGGAGATACAAAAAAAAAATTTAATGGGATACCCTGTATATTATTAACTCTGTATATTATAAACATATGAATTTTAACAAAATTCAGTTACAACCACACAACTTTTTTTCAATAGGCAATAATAACGATGATAAGGAAAGGGTAATTTACAATGAATAACCCTGTACAGCTGTGATTTAACACTATTTTGGGTACATATACAGGGTGGCCATTTTCCTTGCAGGGGTAACTTTTTTATTAGCAGAGCTATAAAGTCATGGCTTTACGTTGGCATTCTTAGTGGTTTGTGTATTTTTTGAGCCTCAAACTTTTACCTAGCATTGAAAACCTGTTATTTTCAGAGCATTCAAAGTGTTTGCGAAATGTTTGTGTCCGTTTGCGAAATGTCAAAACAGCTGCTGTCAAGAGAACAGCTGTAGCAGCATCACTAAATTTGAATGGTTCTACTGTTAATTCTATTTCACAAAAAACAAAAAAGAATGTACTTTTAAAATCATCTAGAAAACGTAATCTTACCGAAAGAGGGTTACAAATACTGTAGTATTGAATACAAGTGCTATTCCTGACATTTATCATAATATAATAATGTACAAAACATTACACTGCAATATTTTTAACCAAATTGTGTTTGTGAGAAAATCTTTAATTTTCTTTATTCATTTTTAAACAATTTTAAAACTTTATGCGTTTTATTTTTATTTTATGCGATTTTAAAACTTTATGCCTCGTATACCTTTTCTACTAATTTTTCCTTCCACTAAAAACATCTTTACTAACTTTTACTACCAATTTTTCGTGCTTATATTTATACACCAACCAATGTCTTTTAAAATTATTTCTCTTTGCTAATCAAAATTATTTCTAAATACTGAATAATTGTATAACAATCTGGCATCAGTGCGCGCTAAAACTTAAATAGAGACAGTGTTTTTTCGAGAGCCCAGGTTTTTCGGTGGTTTAAGGCATTCTCAGAAGAAACAGAGTCGATTGAAGATGAACCTTGAAGATGACTTGACTTTTTAAATAGCCAGGGAATTGTCTACAAAGAGTTTGTGCCTCCAGGCCAAACAGTAAATCAACACGTTTACAGAGAGATTCTTGAAAACCTTCGAAAAAGGGTCATGCGTGTGAGACCAAATACAACTGGATATTGCATCACGACAATGCGCCTTGTCACACAGCCATTTCAGTAAGCGAGTTTTTAGCCAGTAAAAATATTCCTGTGGCTCCTCAGCCTCCTCATTCGCCTGACTTGAATCCTTGTGACTTTTTTCTCTTCACAAGATTGAAAAATCACCTCAAGGGACGTCATTAGAAAACATTCAAACGGCTTCAACTGACCAACTGAAGGCTATTCTTGTATATGAGTTCCAGCACTGCTATGCGGAATGGAAGAACTGTCTCCAGCAATGCGAGGCTTCCCAAGGAAGTTATTTTGAAGGAGACAGTACTGAATTGGAATTCATTCTATTCGAAAAAAAAAAAAAATTAAAGAAATCAGTCTCATTACTTAATTTACACACCTCGTATTGTATTAAGTACGTAACAATTTATATTGATATATCTTGAAACCAGTTGAACATACATTTTTGTAATCAGAAAACTACGGACAACATATTTAATTAAAAAAATACTGGGTGCTATTAAAAAAATATAATTTTTTTCGCACCTTTACAGTTTGAGTTTTTTTTTCTGAATTTTTAGTAAGTATTCTAATAAGTCATAAAAAAATCTTGCAAATCTGTTTTTGAATTTTTCAATTAAAATTGAGAAACATATAGGGGGGGTCAATTTAAGGTGACTAACCCCATACAACAATAAAAATACTTTAAATGTAAACGTATAGATGTAATCATAAAAAAGCTAGAAGGGTTTTCTGTGCATTGATCTAACCAGTGCCCTACTGGCGCCAGATACATTTAAAGGGATCTTTGAAAGAAACCGCAGCCTCTAAAGTTTTGATGACATTGAAGATTACTTCGAGAAATAGAAAAAGTAGGTATACGTAGTAGTTTCAACCCGGTTTTTAAAGGTCAATATATTCAAATGAGGCCAATGGCAATGCTCTTCATATCTATCGGCTTATCTATTAGCATTTTCTGAACGTAATGCTAAAATATTTGTCAAAACAGGAGAATTTCTGCTAAATTAAGTATTATTGTGCAAGTCAATGGCACAAGGTTCCCTAAAACAGATACATAGGTACATACGAGGTGTGTAAATTAAGTTATGAGACTGATTTTTTTAAAATTTTCTATTCGAATAGAATTACAATTCTGTATTGTCTCCTTCAAAATAATTTCCTTGGGAAGCCACACAGCCCTGAAGACGGTTCTTCCATTCCTCATAGTGCTGGAACTTATACATATCTACATATACACGGTGGAGACTTTAACTGGAGTATATTCGCTAGCGAGGTGGTGAATGATTTTTCAAAAAATTCCCGAGACACGTCAACTTTTAAATGTATTTACCTACATTTTGAGGTAATGTGAAAAATATAGCCCTTCAGGGGTGGCTGAAACCACCCTCGACATGATTTTTTCAAATGCAACCCTATGGCTTGTGACCCCTCATTGTAAAGCTGGTGGAAAGAGGAATCCAACGCACTGATCAAATTTTAATTTTTAGTATGTTTGTAGGGTTGCATACAATTAAAACATAATTTTATAGTTTAATTTATTTTTAACGCAACAATTTCGTACTCATAATGTGTGTTGTTTAGTTTTGGAATGTAAACCTTACTTTTCATATGTCCCCACAAAAAATTCCAAGCAATTTTTTGCCACAACTGATATTTGTTATTTTTTGCTAGTGTTTTTACACGGCCGCATAGTAATTTAGTTTGTATGATGTATTCAAAGTTTGAAACGAAGTGTTATTTCAAATTGGTGAAAATGTCTTATTTAACTGAATCACTAAAAATCGAAATTTTGATGATGATTGGATATGGTGATAGGGCGCGAACTCAATGCGAAGTTGTTCGCTTGTTTCGAGAAACGCATCCTGACTTGCCACCACTAAATCAAGGTACCATTAGTAAAATTGAGGCACAATATCGAGAGATGGGTCATGTCAGGAAAGTACCGAATCAGAGGCAGGCTGTTGTTGATGACGACACGAAGTTGAATTTGTTGCTTGGTGTAAATTTTACACGCCGCTATCCTACTAGGGTTAAACAGTACCCAAACTTGGTTTTGGGATCTCTGCATGTACCCTCTGTATTATTAAAATTTCAATCATTTGCATCTCACTCAAGCGATCATTATTTATTTATGAATCGTAAAAACGCAAAAGAAATAAGAGATGGTTAAACACAAATAGAGAAAATAAAACTGACGTCTGTTATGACTTAAATGTCACGAGAACATCTTTACTTCACCGCATCAACTTTTTTTGTGTACAGTAAAAAGAAAAGGCTGCCATAATTATCTGCCATCTATCACAAAAGCTGCCATCTACTTATATAACACACACAAAATATCTACCAATAGGCAATAGTAAGTTTTTATTGATTTTTTCCAAACAAATTAAACAGTCGACATCAAAAGCTCGTACCTTTACCGGTCACCGGATCCGGTAAATTAAAAAAAAAATACATGAAACATGAATTTGTTGACAATAAAACCGATAGTGTACGAGTAGAAGCAGAAAGTGCCTTCTCAGCCGCTGGTTACATTTGTAGCTCTGTAAGAAGTCGACTGGAAGATGATAAAATTAACACTATTTGTTTTCTAAGATAATTTTTTTCAAAACCAAGTGATTTTTTTTGTTTGTTTTATAATTTAAAGTAAGTATGTTAAAAAAAAAAGAAGTTTATCCACTCATTATTGTGACAATTGTGCCATTGATTAAACAGTCATAATTATGACTTGTCATAATTATAAGAATGAAACTGCCTGGCGTCCCTAAATTACCTAATTATTGTGATTTCAGTTGATAAGCTTGATTTTAGTTAAAAATAATATGAGTTACTTATAACGAGCCATCCAAAAAAAAGTAATCAAAGTTGAACGAGCAAAAAAAAGATGTATTTCTATTTTTAATCTTATAACCTTATTGAATTGTCAAGGCTGTTACATTATGTGACAGTCATTAGTTATTTTACAATTCTGACAGCTACTTGTCAAATGTTTGACAACAACAAAGTTTCATTTTGAGCTTCAACATAACCGCTATTTCCATCTTTCTCGTTCAGAGCCAGATTTGACGACATTTTTTTTATGGATTTATAATGTAATGTAAGTTACATTACAAGATATCATTGATGTTGTTATTTGTGAAATCTAGTAAGTGAAACTGAACTTAACCGCCCGTCATTTCTAATTATTACTAAACTAATATAACAATTACAATCTAACTAGTTACATTATATCTACTAAATTGTTATTGCTGATTAATACGTAAATGTTGATTAATTATAACAGTGTAAATAAAGTTGATGTCATAAGAAATAAACGTTTTTTTTTATACATATACTTTGTAATACATCCACTTGATCATCTTTTATACAGTTGATTTTGGAATGAAAAAGCAAAATGATTTTGATGGAACCAATACGGCCGGATCGACGAAAATCTGGCCGGATCCGACCGGATTGAAATTGGTACCGGATTGCAATCCCTAGCCACGATTCCTGGGCAACAGGTAATCAGAAACAAACAAGCAAATTTGCGCTTTATTCTACATCGAATCGGCTAGTGATTGAATGTTGGATATTAATTTTCGGTAATTCTACGCAAAATGGCGAGCGTTTGAAGAAAAAAGCTGGTTTTTTGGCCTAAAATTCGACCCTTTTTAACCTCAAAAAAAAATTAATTTTGATCAGAAATTAAAATCCTACGTTCGATCACGAGCCAATGTTATCGCCAACAATTCCAAAAAATTTCATTAAAACCCGTTGATAAGTTTGTCTGTAATCCTGGCCACCGATTTGGAAAACGTTGTCGTTTCGAGAAAAACGCGTTTAAAGTTCTTCTTTCAAAATTCTTTAAAGTTCCTCTTCTTCTTTATATGTTTTTTAAAATGATTTCAGATGGCGCCACGATGATACATAATATGTTTTTGACCTTTTAAACAGGCCAGCAGACTAGCACGAAACTCTTTAAAGAACTTGCAAGTGGTCTATTAAAACTTTGAGGAGGAAACTTTTCAAAGTTATAAATAAACTCTGTGCCTCTACGAATATGGGCGAATATAAATTATAATAGATGGCGATCGGCATTCATCAAAATCATTAATTTTTTCAGTACGTGAGGAGTTCAGCACATGGAGGTAAACACTCCTTAATACTTGTATATCTGCGTTACATCTAAGTTTTACACCTAATAAAACGTACATAACAGTGAAGTGTAGAAGAAAACATCAGTCAGGTACAGGAATTCACATTTAGCCTATTAAATGTGACCTACTCTTCATATACAATAGAAATTACCTTATGTAAGGATAAAGAATCTACATATGATTCTTGATTCTAATTGTACGCCTACAGGCTACAGGGAACGGCAAAAGTAAGTGTTGCACAAATTCAATAAAACCGAAACAAGCAAGTTTTCGTAAATAAACCCGAAACAGGTCAAATTTTGATTACAAAAATGAATATTTTGACTGCCATATCCTTTTTATCCACTGTTTTCGAAAAATGTGATCGTCATCAATTTTTTTAAATGGCAATTACCAATTGGTGTTGGTTTTGGTAAATATAGTATTATTTAAAACGACTGCATAACAATTTTACCACCCTGCATTAGAAAATTTGAAAAAAATTCAATATATAAGAAGAAAACAAAACAATTTTTAACCGAAATATACTATTGGGGCATCCTTTTTCAAATCATCCGCCCCATCTGCCCATTTTATTTTTGCGAAAAAAAATTTTTTTCCGGGTATCAAAATTTTCGTCATGAAGTGTAGTTTTTGATGCCGTCTGGTGTTTTGCAGGAATGATCAAACATAAGCTCGAAATGGCGGTCCTTATCGAGACGTCGCACAAAAAAATTCGACTTTTTCAAAATAATTGCTAAAAAAAAATAAAAAACCCATATTTCTTCGACCAGACCAACATACTCTATGGTATTTTGACTCGCTGAATCCGAATACACCGTCACCTTGGATTCGCCATCTTGAATTTTGAAAATCTGACTTCACATTCGTGATCGGCGACTTCAAAAACCCCCAAATTCCAAACTTTGCATAAATCTATTCATTTTTTACAAATCTTGATTTCTTATTGTTTTGAAAAATGAGACCCGCTATCTCAATTCTGAAAGCTGAAGTCGCAGTCAATATCCTTAGTCTATCCATTTATTTGTAAGTTATGCCAAGTTAGGCAAATATCTCCAATTATGCAATTTTTTACCTCTTTTTTCAATCAACAATTTCGTTTCATTTTTTTTTTTTTTTAGAAAACAATCACTACTACTTCCAAAGGATTTCAATCCTACTTGAATTTTCTGTGCGTTCATTATTTCCCGAGTAAATTGATTACCAAAGTCAACAATGACTTTTTTTGCTTTGAACGGCGATGACAGCGAAAAAGCATCCTACAGGGTTCGAAAATAGGTCAAATGAAAGAGAATTAAATTATCTAAAAGACCTTTATGACGAAATTATCGAAAAATATTTATTGAGGTCCATGGACATATTAAAAGAGAAGCAAAACCTTCGAAATTTTTGGATTTTTCTCTAAAACTGCTGACGCTAAAAAAATTAGGACACTTAAAATTTAGAATATTTAAAAAACACAAGATTCAAAAACTAGAAACTTGGAACTTCAATTTACTTTTTCTTTCCCTTTTCCCTAAGACCATTTTTCCTCAAGTTATAGCTCTTTGAAAATCACATAAAAATTTGGTATTTTTTTTATATCCCTTAATTTCTGCATATTTTTGGACGAAACTATTTGTGAGCAATAGTTTTGCCGCTCTCTGTAGATACATATACATACATATTTGAATGCTTATTTCCACCACGAAAAATATCGTGCCATAATTCTTTTAAATTTGCAATTTTCAGTATAATAAAATCTTTTTGGTGGGTTTATAACCCGTTTATAACTCACGATAATCACTTTTACGGAGGCTTGTTTATTTGTATTAAGATTTTAGAATTACCTTTTACGATTCACATGTTTTCCTTATTTATTTAGGATTAGTTTTTATACCACACATACAGGGATATAAGTAATGGTACATAATGAAACAGTCTATCCCTCAGGTCAGAATAATGTGAATTAGCTAAATTAGGTTAGTAAAATTGTTGAAGATAACCAAGATACAGTGTCAAAAATTTTAATTTTGTTTTCGATTTTTTTCATACAATTCCTGAATAAAAAATAACTTCAAGAAATTTAAATTAATTCATAGTTTTCATGTCACCAGTAGAAGGCACCAAATACAGCACATCATGTTTCTTTAAAACGTCATTTTAAACTTTTTTGTGGCTTAGGACTAATTGATTGTTTGTTGCGATTGTAAAGCGATTGTAACTATTTTAACTAAAAATCGATTTTCCTATTTTTTTTTACGTAAACATTGATTACGAGGTGTGTAAATTAAGTAATGAGACTGGCAACGTAGCGGCCGATCTAGCAACATTGCGGATACGGGACCTGGAAGGGCGGTAGGTTAACACGTAATGCACCTTAGTACAAGTTTGAACTTGTTAGAGTCATTTGTTTGTTCTTTGTGACTTTTCGTATACCATTTTTTTCTAGTGCGTTTTAAAAATGAGTGATATTAATTTCGAGCAACGGTGTGCTATCAGGTATTACCTTAGACTTGGACACAGCGCAACGGATACTTTTGCAAAACTCCAATACGCCTACGGAGACAGTGCTTTTTTTCAAGAGCCCAGGTTTTTCGGAGGTTTAAGGCATTCTCAGAAGGAAGAGTCGATTGAAAATGAACCACGCAGCGGAAGGCCTTCCTTCCCTTGTCGGTTGACGACAAGAATGATCAGGGAAGAGTTAAATTTGAATCACACCACTGTTCATCAGATTTTGACTAACGAATTGGGAATGAGAAAAATCTGCGCAAAAATGGTTCCAAAAAACCTTTCGCAGGAATAAAAGGATATCAGCAGAGAACGGTGTTTTGACTTTTTGGAATCGATTGAAAAGGATCCCAATTTTATGGAACATATCATTATTGGTGATCAGACTTGGGTGTTTGAGTACGACCCAGAAATCAAGTGTCAAAGCATGCGATGGCACACTTCAAGATCTCCAAGCCCCAAAAAAGCAAGAATGAGTAAGTCAATTATCAAATGCATGCTGATTTGCTTTTTTTGGTAGCCAAGGTATTGTCCACAAAGATTGTACCTCCAAGCCAAACAGTAAATCAATACTTTTACAGAGAGGTTCTTGAAAACTTCGAAAAAGGGTCGTGTGAGACCAAACTTCAAGAACTACTGGATGTTGCATCACGACAATGCGCTTTGTCACACAGCCATTTCAGTAAACGAGTTTTTAGCCAGTAAAAACATTATTCGCCCGATTTGAGTTCTTCTTTTCCCGAAATTGAAAAATCACGGGATGTCATTTAGGGACCATAGAAAACATTCAAACGGCTGTAACCGACCAGCTGAAGGCTATCCCAGTATGAGTTCCAGCACTGCTATGAGGAATGGAAGAACCGTTTCCGGCGTTGTGTGGGTTCCTACGGAAGTTATTTTGAAGGAGACCATACTGAATTGTCATTCTATTGGAATAAAAAAAATCAGTATCATTATACTTAATTTACACACCTCGTATATAGGTAAAGTCGGTGAGAGTAACTGTTTTCAAGATAATCGCATTTGGCATTTCCGACGCAAGTAAATATATGCATTTAAGCGGATTTACCGAAGCCTGTGTCAAAGTGGGCTTTGATTGAAAAAAGAAATAATGAATAAGACTTTCAAATTTAGCTTCTGTCAAACATTGTGTTATATTTCAAACAGTTGTGAATAATAATGTTACAAATAAGCGGATCAGGGTGTGAATGACTGAAACTTTATTATCGAAAGTTGCTTTCAAAATGGTAGATAAGTTGACGGCGAATGGGTTTATTCAACATAGGCCGCCTTTCAGGATTTTCAAACAGAATTTCCAACTTAGTTACGGATTTCGACCAGTTTCACCAAGGACATATCTTACGATAAAAATACAACATGACCATAAATATTAAACAACAGTAACTCTTAACCGGTGTTAATCAGCTTCTAATTCTGTTTTTCACCTACGAAGGGTAAGAATCCGCTTTAATCCAGACTAAGTTTAACGGATAGATTTAATTTCCAGACGGTTCATCATTAACATAAACGAGTTGTGCGCATACAATCTACTCGGTTGAAATATTAGCATTGATTGATGAATATGTATTGTATATGAATGAATATTAGCATATACCAAGTGACAGAATGGTACACCCCAGTTTTTCTTTTCTTTTTTTATTAAGACGAGGTGTTCAGATTTTCAGTTTGTCTTACTTTCGGAAGTGGAAAGATCGTTGGAATAAGGTTGTAGTTTACAAAGCAGAGTAAATGGGAACTTTGAACGGGACCTCATTGGTATCGACCAAGAGTACCTCTCTCTCATGATACTTTCCAGAAAGACCTCATGAACATTGGTGAAACGATTGGTTGAACAGTTGGTGCAGAAGCTTACAAAAGTATAGTCACATCTGGTGGATTATCAAACATGTTTCAGCAATTTCATGTATCAGCAATTGGTATTGATGCATCATTTTATGAATGTTATTTTGTACATTTTATGGGTAATCATGTGATCAGCTGATCATCGTATGTACAGTCTGTTCCACAAGAAATGAGGCGACATTTTTTTCGAATTTTTAATGGTCCAATTACATTTTTTAATAACGCTCCTTAACTGCTTCAAATCGTAAGCAGGCTTTCCTGCAAGCTTGATCTTCATAATGGTCTAGACTCATAATACGTTTTCTATAGAATTGGCGTCGGAAGATTGAGATGGCCAATCAATGGCGATGATGCCATTTTGCTCCTTCCAGTTGCGGCAGAGCCGGCTCTGATGCTTCGATTAGTTTCAAAACAAGGAAACATCCTTGCAGCAGAACTGAAGAATACTAATATATACAGTTTGAAATGAATAGTTATAAATATAGAGAAATTACTTTCGTTTTACACTTTCCAATCCACAAAATTAATATATATTTTTGTAATTATGACAGGAAATTAAAAGCACTGCTAATAACCGTTCGTGTTAGTGTTTATCATTATCATGAATTGCATTCATCCTCTATGTTTTATATAGGATATAATACGTATCTACTGCATGTAGGTACTCTAGACAGGAGAATAATTGGAGCCTTCAGCGTACTTCAATAGATAGATATTCTAGTCTCTTGATGATGCCAACATGGTCGGCGAAAGGCGCGTTGAGTGCAAAAAAGTGTTTCGGTTTTAAGTGGAGAATATAAAATTCACTCTAGAACACTTAAGTGTTCATAGGTATTCTCTATGTCAAAAATGTACATAGGTACCATCGGCGTCATAGATATGTCAGAGGGTGTCCTAAAAATCAATGTCAAGCCGGGGATACAGACCAAGTCCTGACTGGCTTTGTGACCAAAAAAAAAATGTACATGAAAGTGTCTTGGTTCTCGAAATATAGCCACTTTTGTAAAATTGGTTAAAAATCGCTTCCCTAAGTCCATATTTTTCTGCTATGGCTTCAAAAAAAAAATAGAAATTCACTTTTAAGATTCTGGTATCATCTCCAAACTTTGACTATTCACCACTTATAAAAATGTCTACATGAAATTTACAACTATCCTCAAAAGGAGATTCCAAAACAGTTATAAATGTTTGCTTTATAAAAAAACTGTGTGAGGATATTAAAAATGAAGTAATTAACTAATTCAAGTAAAAAATGCTTAAAAGCCTTGGATAGGACTCTCTTTTACAACTACAGCTGATACAGAGCGTGATACGCAAATGGGGTTAGATAGTTGTGCATGTTAGAACGAAATATAGCTTGAGGGACCATTTTGACCCAACCGATCGCATTCCTTGGTCAGTACGTTTCACTATTCCGTTTTCGCATCCATCTATATGTACTACTGACCTGGCTTTGTCACTGTCGACTAGGTATCACTAGCGTAAACAAAATCCAGAGTAACAAAGTCAGATCGATAGTATAAATACACGGACACAGTGCGCAACCCAAATGGAGTAGTGAAACGTACTGACCAAGGAATGAGATCGGTCGGGTCACAATTGTCATTCAAGCATTATCTTGTTTTAGTATGCGTTTAATAGCTACCTGCCCCATTTTTGTTTGTTGTTGAAGAGTTTGCTGTGTTGTATTTGAATACGAAAAAAACAATGTTTCTGTTTTTAGTTAAGTTTGTTTTTATACTATTTTTTTTATAAAATATTATGAATGAATAGTAGAGATTGAATGAATAAAATAATATGTAAGCACACATTTAAAATTTAAAACAAGTATATTTGAAGAGGCATAAGAGGAGATACACTAGGCATAGAAATTAAGGGATATACAAAAATCCTTTTAGATCCTTTTAAATCATCTAAAATAACTTTTTAGATGATTTTCAAAGAGCTAACTTAGGAGAAAATAGTAGTAGAGAAACGAAAAAAAAAAAAAGAAAAAAGAAAATTGAAAACTGAAAATTTCCGGTTTTTTGGATCTTGTTTACAAGTTTTTGAGTAATCATAAGAAAAGCATAGAAAGATTTTTTTTTAATTTTTTGCTTGTCTTTTAAAGGGTTCACGGACTTATCGATTTTTTTCGATAATTTCATAAACGACTTTTATATGATTTAATTCTCTTCAATTTGACCTGTTTTCAAGCCCTGTACGATTATTTTTTTGCTGAGTGTTCGTCGTTCAAAACAAAAAAGTCATTTTTGACTTTGGTAATCGATTAGTTGGGAAATCTAAGTCTCTAAATTATTTAAAAGAGTTTTATGATGAAGTTATCGAAAAAATGTATTGAAGTTCGCGGACCTTTTTAAAAGGCAAGCAAAAATTTACAAAATTTTTATTATGGTTTTCTTATTAATACTCAAAAACTGCTGGCGTTAAAAAAATTAAACTCAAGATCCAAAAACTAGAAACTTGGAGCCCCATTTCCTTTCTTTTTTCTTTTTCTCTATGACCATTTTCCCCGAGTTCCAGCTCTTTAAAAATCACCTAAAAATTTATTATTTTTTTATATGCCTTAATTTTTGCGCCTACTGTATGAAAGAAAGTACTTTTTTTTTAAATGTTTGAATTAGGGATTCACTTATTTGGATTATGTGGTGATATAAAGACGGTTGTTACACAGTTACTGTATACATTTTTATTTTCAGTTGGAGAAGTTACAAAACATTTAAAATATAAAACAAGTTTATTTGAAGAGGTAAAAAGAGGTATTCATTTTGTCTCTAAAATGGGCAATGAACATACATTATTGTCATCTCGAAGTAATATCAAACTTCGGGTCACTGGCTTAGTTCTTGTAGTTTTATATTTTAATACGTCAGGATCTCAAGCTATTTATATACCCATTAAGGTAACACGCAGCTTTCGAAATCACTGATTATTCATGTAATTTCCAATAAAAACCGTATTCAACGGCATCACGATACGTTTCCTAACTACAGGAACGGTACACCGAGATGACATCATTTAAAAATAATGGCGAGACATAAGGAATCATTCGACCTTAATATGCCACAACGCCACAACAGCATCTCATTATCTCCGAAGTGCTCTTCGTCCTGCTGAACAACTGACGCTGTACCACATAAAATGTTAATGTTCAAACACCGCTTTGCATACTTTTTAACAATGCTCAGGAAACTGTTTGAATTTGATAGTTTTATCGCAAAAATACCTTTAAACGTCAAAAATTGGTTTCACTTTGTCGATTTCATGGGCGTAGCTAGGATTTTGTCAAGGGAGGGCCCAATTGGAAATGGCAAATTTAACATTTGGATTGGACAGTGGCAATTTAACAGGTTGTCGAAAAAGTCATGACGCATTTTTTGTGCGATTTTCAAGGCTGATTTATTAATAATAGAACAAAGTTCAATCAACGGTGTATTGCCCATCGATGGTCTTTTTGCCATCTTTTTGGAAGCTGCATGATTCCGCGCTCGTAGAAGGACCGCTCTTTTCCAACGAAGAACTGGGTGAGATGGTGGCCTCATGAGTGGATGAGTGATGGCCTCATCAGAATCGATATACCATTCAAGTCATTCTGCAAGAAACGAAACAAATGGTCATCTGATGGGGCAAGGTCCGGTGAGTAAGAAGGATGAGGTAAGACTTCCCATCCAAGCTGCAGCAACTTTTGGCGAGTCGCCTTTTACCAGGTTTTTTTTTCATCGCGTTACCAGGTGCTTCAAAAACGGATCGATTTTATTGCGCTTGAGGTGAGTATCGACGATATTGATGTGATTGGTGAGATGAATTTCTTTGTATTCATGAGGAATCCATATATCGAGCTTGTTGATGAATCCCAGCTTCCGTAGATGACCGTGAACGGTGGAATGATGAAGGTTTAGTGTCTCTGCAATGTCACGAGTGGTTGAATATGGGTCTGCTTCGATCAGTGCCTTTATTTGGTCGTCATAAGTCTCCATGCGCCTTCCGGAGCGAGGAGCATCGGTGACATTAAAGTCACCAGCACGGAATTTGGTGAACAATCTCTGGCACTCACACTCTTGTAGGGCATTGTTACCGTAAGCTTTACCCAATTTTTCACAGGCCTGCCTTGAGTTCTTCCCTTTGCAGAAATAGAAAAACAAAATATGCCAAAAATGCAGTTTAATCTTCCATTTTCAAATTGATGTAAAAACCAAACGACGCGACCAAATCGATTACTTTTTTTCTTAAATGAAAGTTGAACTGCCAGCTGTAAAATGGTATACCACTCGAGCCGATCGTGATGACGTTTCTCATGTAAAAATACATGTAATGCCATCTATTGTAAAAATACGTCATGACATTTCCGACAACCTAAAATTGTACAAGATATTATCCGGAAGCCGGATGAGACAACAGCCACTTTTATAATACTCCTTGTGTATACTACAATAATATCCCGCACTAAAATTGGACATCAGTAATTTTCCAAAATTCGTTTTTTTTTTTGGGAATACCTTTTTAACAGCATACTGTATAATAATTTCTAGAATAAATTCAGATTCTTTAGAAAATTCTGCATAACCTCAACGTCTGAATTTTCCTAGATCAAAAATAACCAAAACATCGAGAGTGAGATATTAAATTGCGACACCCTCTACAGTGTCCGCCATTATGTTCGTAACATACGGGAATTTTTTTATTATTGAAACATAGTAAAACAATTTTTATGTGATGTCCAATTATCTAAATATGTATGTATTGTGATATCAGACACGCGATCACTGGTATGATGGGAAATTTGTACGAAATGATGAAAAATAAAGTTAGTTATCAGTTGCCAAAAAAACATAATTATTTGTAACATTTTTTTGAAACATCAAAACATATAAACAAATTAAAAATATATTTTTCTAATTATGCAACTTTTGAGTTTGTAATAGCTTCGATTAAAGAAAAGTAATAGGTCAACAATAACAACAACATAATTATTTCTCTAGGGAAGCTTTCAGAACGGTAAATAACAAAACATTTCTTGCAAGATTGTTCGATAAATATAAGGTTGAAGCAGTTTTAAATAATTTTATGGTGTGAATATACCCGTATTCTTAGAAAAGTGATATTTATAAACTACCTGATAATAAAAATCTAACCTAGATCAAAATTCTACTTAGTTTTTATTTTTGTTAATAAAGTTTAGAATTTTATTGAGCAATTTAGGGGGGAGCGCCCCTCTGCCCTCCCATGGCTACGCTCATGGTCGGTTTAATTTTGCAATATTGTTAATGTGGACGAAAGCCGGAAAACGCATTGTATTAACAGACAGTTGAGGGTCTTTTATTGGTTTACTGAGTAATCGAATCAAAGCTTGACCAGCGAATCAACCAGAATTTGTAAAATACATTCGCTTTGTTTTTTTAGAGGGGGAGGGGGTAATTAAAGAAATTTCCAATTGTAGGAAAAAAATATGTTTCATTTCGAACTCGAATTATTTTTGATTTCACAGGATAAAATTTAGGTACAGATGAAATAGACTAAGCGGTATCTGTTTTGAAATGAGGTAGTTCGTAGTTTTTCCATATGAGCCTTAATTTTTATCGGAATGCTTCTGGAAGTCTTTCCGAGTATTTTTAACCTGTTTTTTTTTAATCTCATCGAAATTGTTTATTGTGCAAAAACTATCACATGGATTTGGATGAAATTTGATGTGTTGTTTTATCATAACAAAAAAAATTTTCTGAGCCACGAACTGAAGATCGTTTGTATAACCTACGTGGTCGAAAACAAAAACACGAAAACGATTGCTTGTTTTTTCATTTTGGCATTCACTTTCAATAATTGGGAAAATTATTGCTATTTTTGCAACAATAATAACGCATTTTTTTAATTTCTTATTGTAAAATGCTTAGTGTAAAATGTATTCAACTGTTATTTAAAATGAATAGTTCCAATTAGCTAAAAGGGAAAGCAAAAACGAATATTTTAGAGATTTTTTTTTACATTTTGATTACTTAATAACAAATTTATCACAATTTTCTCAACTGGCCCATATCGAAATTATCTTTTCTTATGATATTCCAGAAGCGTTCCAATAAAAATTGGGCGCATATAGGAAGACTAACCAAAAACACATACCGCTTCAAATAAAATGCCATGTTTTGATACGAGTCTTGATTTTTTCGGCTACATATCATCGATATTTTTTATGAATGCCCCACTTTAATCCCGCCCACAAAAATATTTTAGAGGTGTCAGATCTGGCGATCGGGCAGGCCACTCAATCGGTCCCTCCTTTCAAGCCATTTGTTTGGGAGAAACATTATTTAAATAGGCTCGGGCATTATTCACCACCATACGGAAGCACTGTAGATACAACTACAATATCCTGCAACGCCAACCTTGTGAAGAATACTTTCACTCGTGGAGAACAATGATGTGATACGAAAGTTTAAATACTGGTCTATATGTAGACACATCCGATATCGCATACGTCATTATAAATAATTATTATTTATTTTCTCAACCTTCAAAGTCTTCAAAGTAGTGCTAATAGTAGTAATTAATGCAGATTCATGTGTACACGAGAATAGTTTTAGGAAGGATATCTGTGAAGAATTTATTTGAAATTAAAATTTGGTTAACTAACACCCTGTTAGGTTACTGTTTTTTTTTTTAATATGTACTTCTATTAAATTCTTTCATATAAACAAATCATCATCAAAATATGAACCGATGAACGCAACCTCATTCAACCGCCAATACCAAATTTATGTTCGTTTAACCTCGAACCTTTTTATTTCTGCGCTTTGTCTATAAGACTACATTGCTAATATTTTATTAAAAAAACTATAACTGCATACGTTACCTACTACTTTAACAGGATCTAGTTAGAGTTGGGTGTCATGAGAGATATAGTATGTACCTGTAACAAAAAAAATCATGAAGAAATGAATATGAAGAATAATGCATATATGCATATTGTATCATCATAGTTTCAAGGATATACGAGGTGTGGCTATTAAATAACCGAACTGCTGTCAACACTTTTTATTCGTTACCGATTACAGTAGCAACGTTTTCGCCTTCAATGTACTCCCCTTCACGATCCCTACACCGCTCCATACGATTTTTACATTGTTGAAATCAGTGCTGGAAGTCCGCTTCTGTCAGCTGGTTCAGAACCTCCGTCGCTTTTGCTTTAACCGCTTCCAGGCTTTCGAATCTTGTCATTATAAGTAATTACGGTCGTTTCACGTCCATCTTTAAACCGTTTAAATCATTCCAGAACTTGTGTGCGGGATAAATATGCGGCGACGCGTCACGGGTCCGTAGACTAATTCAAACGACTGCTACAGCCAAACTGAGCGACCCGCTGGCTTGTCCAGTGAGCTCAGGGTGGGGAAAATATCACCAGACACAGTTCTGTTCAAACTTGTCGCGACACGCTCGCAGCGCGCTGGTAGCAGCATCAGTTCGGTAATTTAATAGCCACGCCTCGTATATAACTTTTTTTACTGGTTTTTGATTAATATTTTTGTATTAATAGAAGTTGGCAGTACTGAGTTTACTGGAGTTTGAAGTTTCACAATGGAAATAAAAAAGAAGAGAGTATTTAGTTATTAGTAGTGTTGAAAAAATGTAAAAAAAAACATATTTAGTTGCGTCTCTAATGGCCTAATACATACATACATACATATGTATGTATGTATATATTTAAGTAAGATATAACCTTATACGGCCTTTCGTACGCACACCATATAAACAATTTAATTGTCTCTCAGTCGAGGTTAGTAATATAGGAATTTAATCTGCTATTACTGCTGATGATGAGTGACGGAAATCGTAATATATTAACACGAAATGACTCATTTTCATAACGGTCATAAAAATAATGCAAAATAAAACGCAGTGTAGTACTGATAAATCGAATGCATGCGAACACAGCACGTAAATGGCAACAGTCAAAGGGAACCAACTGGACACCACTCCAGGTGCACACTACAATATTATTCAACTGTTTTTTTTTTTCGGTACAAAGGATGAATGTAAGTGGGGAACGTTGAACCTTCAACAAATAAAATCAGTTTGAGCAAATAAAATAGAACGTGACCCATTTTGGTTTAATTTGTCTCGTTTATTGTTATACGACGTGTCTGTAAATTACGTAAAGTACAACTCAAGTTTATTGAAACTTGAATTAGAATGGAAATGTCCGTTTATACGGTATGATCCGCGATGAACCGTACACATTGTACTTAATGGTGGAATGGAACGACGTAAGTTGGTACCGAATGCTGATTGAAACATATTATTTTCGATCAATTTTTCAATGAGTTGTCGCCAAAAAATTTTGGATCCGGCACTATACAACTCTATGATAATTAAAATATAAACTGTATTTTTGAAGCGAATATTTATTGCCCCTGTATATCTACGCCACTGTCCGTGCGTAGAATATTATCATGAACGAAGTCTTCGAGGGAACCCAGGACGTCGTAATACACTTTCTCCGTAAGACGGCGAGCTATTACGATAGTGTTCTACCTGCCAGCGGTGTAAACGGGTCGACCGCCGCATTGAAAACAATTTTTTGTCGCGAGAGTTAGTGAATTCGTTTACTGTATTTACATATTACCTGATTTTGTGTAGATTTCTGCAATAACGGCACACATCTACTCAAGTTAAAGGTGCAAATTCAAAATAGTTCACATGAACAGAGGACGACACGACACGCACATTATTTTCACGAATTTCGCACACTTGTTTGTATCACTAATAGTTTTTTTTTGTTGCCACTAACATCAGTACATTAGGTATTATTTTTTACATCTACAGAGGACAATACACGTGTTACTACTATTCCTATAATTTTAGCTGCCGTTTGCAAAACCCGTTTATTAGCTATCAGTCCACTGTCAGCCACATACATTTATTACGTGTGTCTTCTTTGATATTTCCCATGACACGTTGATATGTCTTCTGTAAATATGTTTTACGCAATGTATGGCTACTAGGCAATGGAAAATCAGATACATATTTGGCAAAAAAAAACGACTAAAGTAAATATTTGTTGGCCACGTTCCACGCAAGGCTACATGCGCAAAACATTATGCACAAGTCAAACTGAAATTCCTCTTTTCTAATCGTACCAGGTATATTTTTTTGGGTGGGTATTCGAATATATGTAAATGACAAACTTTACATTTGTCAAACAAAATTGACCTGTTCGAGCGATTTTTCCAATCTGAGTAATTTTCCCAAATGCGCCTGACTTTTGAGTCACACTGTATGTACGTCTACTGTTACAAGTCTTGGATATAAATCCGTCATGTCTGTGTCTATAAATAAATCTGTTTACGTTTTTCTTTCGATCTATTGGTTAGGTACCCAGCAGCCAGTAAACTAATTTTTTATTTGTTTATAAATGAAGCAACTACCAAAGAATAAATATATATACATACATAGATAGACACAAATATAAATGGAATCACTGACAACGATAAAAAAAAACAAATACGATTTAAATATTCAGGTAATTCACGCCGTGCGCTCGAGTGAGAGCGACCAACGGTAACAAAGATGATGAAGTTCATAACACACATATCGTGAGTAATCACAAGAGTGCGCGTGGTTATTGACCTGGTATGTGCTAAATACTTCCGAATATCAGAAACTACACTAGAAAATTATATACGAAAGGAAAAACTTAATTATACGAGTAGATATTTTTAGAAACATTCTTTGAAGTGATTATACAACGCTTGATGTGGGCATTATTGGATGCAGGCCTATTTGTTGTTACGAAATATCCGCCTGTGTCTACCGGGCGTTACATATTCAAGTGTTTTTACACACGAATAAAAATGAACTGTCTCCGTAATGCATTTTAATGAATTTTGTACTTTCATTGCTTTGGTGAATTTCTTTTTTTATGTATGTATGTCGCGTTGAAAATAGTAGTCGTGTTCCGATTTACATAAATATGGCGAGAGGAATGTATTTAGAACTTGTAGAAATTCTAACTGTGATAACAGCTTGTGAAATTCTGCATCTAATAAAACTAAGTTGAAGGTGATATGCCAATTGTGTGAAATTATATCGATAAAAAATGTAAAATTCCGATGTTTAAAAAAAAGTGAATAACTGAAAATATTAAATCCTTTTCCAAGTTCTTGAACCTTCTTATTGAAGGGAAATCTTCGGAGTATCTACCTGACTAACTGGCAATGAGACATTTTGGAAAAAAAAATCCTAGACATGAAAAATTTTTAAAGGTGAACCAAAAATATCATAAAAATTCAAAAAAAAGCCTTATAAGCCACACATAACACTAAAAATATTAAACAGATTAACCCCTTGCCTGCCACGGTAATTTCTAGACATGTGCCCTGACTGCAGAACTTAGAAACTTTGACAACTTTAACTAAACATATCATTTTCGACGTGTTTCGACAATCTACAGTTTTCCGATATTTTATTCAGACATTATTTCCGACGTATTTGGAAACACTCAGTCAGAAAGTCTTGCCCAAGATTCGCTTCAATCCTTGAATTTTTGGATAATATACAAACTTTGATAGAACAGAAATCAGAAATCAAAATAGTTTCACCTAATATAAGTTGAGTCAGTTTTAAGGCAATTTCCCCCCAATATTGGTCTTTAGGAGCACTTGTCCCAAATTTTATCAACACCATAATGTTCAACGGGTCAAAATACCTAGGAAAAGATACAGCTTGTCAAAATAACACTGTTTAAATGCAAAAAGTATAAATTTAAACTAAAGAAATTGCCATTTCCTTAGAGCTTCAGTCTGTTTTGGGTGCCAAATAGAACACAATAAACCCCGGGATCATGTTCAGCATCCCCAAAAATATAGGAAAACACATGTTGATTACATTTTACACATAATCAGGCGTTAGTAGGGCATTTTACTTATGGGACAAAGATTTGTGACTTTCCGGCAGTTTGGGCCAAGTCGAAAAAACACAATCTTTGTTCTCGACAATCAAGAGGTTAATATTCCTCTACAACTCTGTTCTCTACAACTGTTTTTTTTAAATTTCAATGACAGGGACAGCTATAGGGAGTAGTTTTGAATTTTTATTATGTTTTTGGCTTTAGAAATGTTTCATGTCTAAGAAATTTTCTTCAAAATGATCAGATACTCTGAAGATTTTAATAAATCCCTTTAATATGAGTTTAAGAAGAGTGAAAAGGATTTAATACTTTAGGAATTATTCATGGTTTTTTGAAAACATCACGATAAAAAAAAAACAATACTGAAGTACCAACTAAAATTATCAGAATTTAAGCAACCTTCAAAAAGTAGATGTATGATGACTTTCGTTGCTGACTCTTGAGTTTTTTGTTTCTCTTTCGTTTCTTGAAACCAAAAGTGACCCTATAGGGCATAAATTCCCCGAAAAAAGAAAGGAAAATATGTGAACAAATTTGGTTGTCTGAAATGGAAAACATTTTATCATCAACACTAATATGTTCCTTTATGTATTTCGTTATACTGATATCTAACGAATCAGACGTGCACACTGGTCGATTTTTCAAAACGAATTTCATGTTGTGTTTATAACATATTGGTAGAGCTGGCACTAGCGCAGATTTTTATGCGTGCCATTGTTGCCGAACGTTTATATTTTCTGTTTACTGTATCGTGAAACTTGCGTTCAGAATGTTAGACGCTGAATGCCTATGTAAGCTAGAAAATATCTCATTTGCTTTCGCGTAAATTAAAAATAGAGGAATGCTGTTGTGGGGATATTTGAAATGGAGTATCATTGCGAAGGTAAGTGCTTAATAATTATGTATAGTAACATAAAAATATTGCTGTTATTGTTGGTAAATAATCACTTCAATGTTTACGTTACAAAAATTCATTTTTATTCGAAACGATTTTGGAAAACTAGTCCTACAAAAAAATGTAAGCCGATGTATGCCGTCATATTTTACACAAATTTAGTTTAAACCCTCTTGTGATAGAATTCTCAAACGGTTGCTGCAACTATCTGCAACTTTTGATACAATCCCTTTATTTATGATAAAATGTTAGTCATTGCTATATAGCCCTCCGTATGTCGGCCACGATGATTGATTTCCTGTATTATTTTTAGTCCATTTTTTTTAAATTTTGCATCGTATTTAAAAATTAATTTGTTATTACAATTTATTTTAAATAAATTTTTAGTGTAAATAAATATATGCAAAATTGAATTGTGTGCATCATGCATATGTTTTTCATGATTCCCTAGGTTTCTGATTTCAAATCCGATATTTTTGCAATTTAAATTCGTGCGAACAATTTTTTTAAACAATTCGTTCGAAATACTAGAAAATTTTATTGTTTACAATATGTATATGCCTTTCATGGCTATTAGGATCGTTGTTTTTGACTCTGATATAAAATTTCCAATATGAATTTGTGGCAGCATTTTTTGGACACATTAATGCAAAGTTTGATTGGTTATCTGACACACTTACCTAAATTATCTCAAACCGTCTATTAAACTTCTGCTGCCGAATGAATGTTTTGCGAGTGCTAGAAACTTCGTAAACTTTATAGAACCAAATAATTGCGATATTTCAGACGAAGCTTCTTCATCTGACTAAAATTATGTAAGAAGTAATATGTAAAAAATAAATACATATGTGTAACATACTATATTTGTTGCTTTTTATCATTCTAATATCAAAATCGTTATCAGACATCATTATTTAAAAAAATCACACATTTTTATACATATAGCTGCCATATTACATACGCCATTTCGAATGCATAAATTCTGATATCAGAATCGAAATTCAGTGACCTCAAAAACATTATATACTTCGCATGTACGAGTATATAAATCAATAATTTTACATATATGTTCGCCATATTGGATCTGTCATTTCGAATTTTTCAATTCTTATATCAGAATCGTAATCAGCGACCCTGAAAATCCTGAAATACAGCCATTGATAGCAATCCCAACATTTTTTTGACTTTTGGCCAGGTTTTTCGGCAAATCGACCAGTGTGCAGTGCAGCAATTTTTTCGACACACCGTTTTCGAATAAAATCTTTATGAAAATTTCCTTACGTCACTTTACAAGACGTCGAAGAAAAACCATTTCAGGAGCACCTGTTTTATAGAATAGGAAGGATTTTACAAAACACTTTATAAAGGCCATCGTCACCAGTTCACCTGCTCTATCTACATGTCCTCTAATATTGTTCATATGCTTTATAAACGCCTTGTATATTGCACAAGTATGCAAACAACAAAATGACAAATGACTGTATCAGTTCGTATCGATTTCAATTTACTTATTTTTTTAATCGACTTTGTTTTTGGAAGAGTCGTGACTTTGCTCATGTCGTGTTCTACATCTAAATAGTAGCTAAACGTAACGTACAGTGCACGCCTAAAGTATGGAATAAATTCAGTAAATATGAAACAAAAACTTCTCTAACAAATCGTCTAACAGGTCGATTTTGTTTAATAAAAACACACATTTATGAGGGAACGTCTATTTTCAGATGTCATTTGTTTGTGAGTAATGACGTCATCAACTTATTTTTCAAATGGCAAACCCCCATTTTTTTAATTTAATTAGAGATACCCTTTCATTGTCGATTTAACGGTATAAAAATGTTGCCACCTTACATAACAAAATTTTTGAGTAAATGACAATTGAATGTTACAAAATGAAAAATATATTTTGCACAATAAATAAACGAAAATTTCTTTAATAAGCAAATACAATTTTAAATTAAGTGTTCGAAATACCGTCCATCAACTTCTTGGCAATATTCAAGCCTGTGTATAAATTCTTCTTGTACATTCTGAATGACTTCCGGGGTAATGGATTCCATTTCATCTCTAATGCGATCTCGTAGTTCGGCTAAATTGTGTAGTCTTCTGCAGTAAACTTTTGATTTTAAATAACCCCATAAAAAATAATCAAGTGGTGTAAGATCTGGGGATTCTATCAGTCCTCGTCTGCCAATCCACCTCTGAGGAAAGATGACGTCTAAATATTCATGAACTGAGCGCGCATAATGCGGGAGTATTCCGTCTTGCTGAAACCAGAGTGTGTTATCTGAAATGTCAGGATCATTCTCGTTTAGGAAAATTACTACAAGCGCTGGAACTATATCATTTTTCAAGAACTCCAGATATCTTTCTCATGTGAGAGTTTCTTCAAAGAAGAAAGGCCCTATTATTCTGTTTACGACTATTCCGGCCTACACATTTAATTTCTGCGGATATTGAGTATGTGCTTCGGTGGTCCAATGAGGATTCGTCCGACTCCAATACCTGCAATTTTGACGGTTCACTGTGCCGTTTAGACAAAACGTGGCTTCATCGGAAAAAAGTATTTGCTGGTGTAAATTTGGATTTGTTCGACAAAGTTTCATCATAGTTTCGCAGAATTGCAGTCGCCGGTCGGGGTAGTCTTCGTTGAGTTCTTGCACAATTTGAATCTGAAATTTGTAGGGATGATAGTTTTCTTCCCTCAGGATACGTAGAACGGTCGTCTGACTAACTTCATTTTCTGAGGCAACTAGTGTAGATGTACACTGAGGGTTCTCTTCCATGGTTCAACACAATGTCAATCTTTTTATCTTATGGATAATTTTTAGACGTCCTGATTTTGGTAGATCTTTAACATCACCAGTTTCTCTAAATTTGGACTCAATATTACTAACTGTGGATTGGGTGATAGGGTTATCTGAATATTTTGCATTAAATAAATTGCATACCTCCTGCTGAGTTCTGGTCTTATTTCCACATCCAATGAAAATCAAAATTTCAATTCTTTGTGTCACAGTTAAATGTGCCATATTAAAATTGGAATTTTTATAAATATTAACACGTCACATTAACTTTTCGCACAATTTAATGACAAATCTTCTGATTAACTGACAGTAAAAACCATGGATACGTCAAAAAACTTAATTCTCAAATTAAATTTAAAAAAATGGGGGGTTGCCATTTGAAAAATACGTTGATGACGTCATTACTCAAAAACAAATGACATCTGAAAATAGACGTTCCCTCAAAAATGTGTGTTTTTATTAAACAAAATCGACCTGAGGATTTTTTTCCAAAAATTTTTTGTTTCACATTTACTGAATTTATTCCTTACTTTAGGCGCGCACTGTATATAAAACAAATGTGTAGACGTATCAAATTGCAGCAAGACAGAAACTACTGGTTTACATACTATCGTTTATAGTTTATACCAAACTTAATAACGATATCCCCAATGCACAATGAAAAGAGAAACTATAAATAAATCATTTGGGACGTCTGGTTATGATGGTATTGATTGATGTGTAATTTGAACTTGTTGCTGGTAAGGTTAATTGACGTTTTAAGTTTGTATTAAGCATTGAATTTAACTCGATATAGGCGCGTGATTCCTATTTTAAATTAATAGCTGTAATTAATGCATTATTTAAATCGAAGAGGCAAGAAGTTTTAAAGAAAGAAGGATAAGACGTACACTCAACTGACAATAGTTACGTGAGGAAATACCACTATTTCGCATTCTGAAGCATAAACTACAATGACAAGAGGTAATGAAAGACAGGTAACAAGATTAACAACAGACAGACAATAAATTACAATAATAACAGTAACATTTATGAATTTAAAATTAGAATTTGAGCTATAAAAAAATTGCAATCATTGAGATACAGCTTAACCACTGAAATACTCCTAAAAATGCATGATGCATTATTAGATGTGAAGAATAAACACTAACAATACTAATAATAGGTATACAGGGTGATTCACGGTGAGTGACCTATTAAACTCTTTGGGGCAACTATAAATGATGTGGAGCTGAAAATTTGTATGTAGGGGATTTTGGAGTTGTTCTACAGATCTAAAATTGCGACTTTCTCGAACTTCCGGGTATACCGGAAGTGAAAAAATTACTTACAAATTACTTGAAATTATTTGTGTGTTAAAGAGATGATATAATTATGTTTACCTACTACTATGGTTAATTTTACCGTATAGGTAGGTATGAGATACTAAGTTTACTAGATAATCTAGATATAAAATATATAATTATACGACAAAATGTATAGGGTGCTCAAAATACAGGATCAAACTTGAACAATTTTGTACTTCGCTTATTTTTAAATTTTGTATTTCGCTTCCTTTCTTTCGTACCTTTCCGGTACATGTGAATTTATTTGATACCTACATTTTAGTAGAAAAAAATCTAATTAGGTGTGGCTATTAAATAACCGAACTGATGCTGCTACCAGCGCGCTGCGAGCGTGTCGCGACAAGTTTGAACAGAACTGTGTCTCGTGATACTTTCACACTGAGCTCGTTGGACAAACCAGTGGATTGCTCAGTTTGACTGTAGCAGCCGTTTGAATTAGTCTACACACCAGTGACACGTCGAAAAATGTTAAGTGTTCAGATGGACCTACGGGTTAATCTCAAGTTTCTTGTTAAACCGGGGAAAAATTTTACACAAGCTTATGCAATGTTGAAAGAAGTGTACGGGAATGAATGTTTATCCCGCACACAAGTTTTTGAATGGTTTAAACGGTTTAAAGAGGGACGTGAAACGACCGAAGACGATCCGCGCCCCGGACGGCCCTCAACGTAAAAAAAGGACGAAAACATTGAACCAATTGGTAAATTAATCCGCGAAGATCGTCGTCTAAGCATCCGAGGGCTTGTTGAAATAACAGGAATCGACAAATAATGTGTTCGCCAGGTTTTGCATGAATCGTTCAACATGCGCAAAAATGGTGTCACAACTCCTCACTCCCGAGCAAAAGGAATCAGGAATGAACATTTGCGCTGACATTCTAAGAGCATCCTCGAAAACCCCTGATATAAATTTTCAGCTCCCTATTATTTATAGTTCTCTCAAAACGTTTACTAGGCCACTCACTTAGAAGCACCCTGTATAGTTTGGCTAGTATCTCACTAGGGAAATAAAAATTATCATACATCCTAACATCATACTAGGATAAAATGTTTCACCTGAATCAATACGTTTATTTGCAGAATACAGAATTTGATTTGACTTTGTTTTGTAGTCTTATTATTTTTCTACAGACGCTTATTAAATCTATTGACAATTCATTTCAGTAGTGCAGTTCGTTGACATATGTAAGTACCTACACATATACCTACGTATTATCACCGTTAAAATAACATTTTAGTAGAACTGGCCAAGCAAACAGAGAATATCATGACTGATTCACATCTGCAGACTCTTTGTTTCATGGTATGACGGATTCAAGTTTACCCTGAATCGAATGCGGTAAAAATTTGTGAAATTCCTAGAGTTCCAAACCGATATATTTATACAAATATGGTCTCTTACTAATTTTACGAACCTTTCCGATCCGTATACAGTATGTCCCATTAAAAACTAAAACTCTCTTGTAATTTTTTATTGAATATCCAATTTGAACGATTTTGTTGTCCAAGTGTAGGACACAAAAAAACTGTATTTTTGAACGGGCTGATACATTCGATATCTTCAATCCAAGGCCTACTGTAATATACATATATTTCTTTGTGTCGAACATTGAGAGAAAGCTTTGGGTAAAGAAAAAATAACGCCACCGTCTTTGGTACCTATGCTTAAAAACTAAAGTAGGTATACAAATTTTCGTTAAAAAATACAATTTATCAAATACTATGTTTTTTAGGTATCTACCTAAATAAACTGCTCGTAAAAATTAGCGCCATTTGCATTCTATTTTAAATTTATTTAAATAAATAACACCCAATTAAACAAATCAACCCCATGTCGAAATTTGAATTCACAAGATTTTGACGGAAATTTCAGAGACCTACTGGATGGACGAAGAAGGACGCTGTGAGGTAAATACCCCCTTGATCTTCCCAACAAGTTCTCATCATTTGGTCGCTGTCCCATCCTTTCAACCCTTTTCCAGACCCGGTGAGCCACCCCTCTATATTTAGGCTGGGTTTTGCTTGGTTTGACCTCTGTTGGGCAATTGCATTGATCCTAGTGCTGCCAAATAAATTGGTGAGGGTGCTATAACTCGCTCTCACCCTTTGACAACTCAAGCACCCTTCAAGACGAACCCCTGCACCAACTCTCCACCCATCTCTGGTTCCGTCCCTGTTGGAGGCTGCGTGGGATACCGTTCTGTCTCGAATTCATGTCGTAGCATTACTTACGGCCGATCGAGCGTCAAAAGTGAAATCCCACCTCCAATCCACCCCCTGAGAAAATTTGCCGCGCTGAGGGGTTGTAATGAAATCTCACAACCATACACTTATTACGATATGCACGCCAATGGCGGTTTTTGACAGCCTTATTAATAATTATTACTTACACCACTACATTTACACAGTGTCCACTTTTTTTCGATGGGATTCCATTAGTGACATCTAAATTAAAAATGGAAGGGAAGAACTGCCTTCAGATAACAAAAAAAGTCCGTAGTTTCGAAAAAAAACTAATACCTAACGCTATTGCTTCATACGTAGGTATTTTTAATGCTTCAATTTAAAAAAAAAATAACATTAGCAACTGAAACTAAATTGATGGACAAGGTCGTACTGCTCGTAGATGAATTAGTGTGGATATTAAAATCTATTTCAGAGCTTTAATCTTCTGTGATAGTACATATTTTGGGATTTATACAATAATTTCATTTTACGAGAATTTACAAAAACATAAAATATATATGTTCTACATAGTCCCTTTCTTTTTAAAGTTACATTTATTATTCGGATCGTTAATTTTTTAAAGCGTCATAATAAAAGATAACTGTCTGAGATTGTTTATTACAGTTTATTTTTATCAGGATAATGTTGAGGTTGTTTATTTTACTGGTTATGTGGGGGGGGGATATTTTGTGATTGTCTGACTTTTGTTTTCAAGCCAGGTGTTGAATAAAGATGCAGAATGCAGCTGGATAAAAACTGAAAACAAAATAAACGTATTTTGTGGGTATATTAAAATGAAGTTAAGAGTTAAAGACATTAATATAGCACGTATTTAGTGAACATACAAAGCCATTAAACGTTTTGAAATTACGTTCTTTATCTACATATCAAATGGGTATTTTACTCATTCAGGAAAAATTCCTTTACTTAAGATCTATTTCTAGAACGTTTCAAATGGACGTAGATATACTAGAAAACCAATCCATAATAACTATACTTTGTACAAAATAACTATACTTTTTTTGTGCAGGGATACCACCGCACCATATTGAAACAAAAGCTGTAGTGGAATGTTTTAATGAATTTTTAATTTGGCGCCTGTTGTTCGTTGTTATGCAATTGGCAGCAGATGCGAAGTTGCTGCGTTATAATTCTTGACATTATTTGTTAACTGTTTGTAATTATCTGAACTTTACATTGGTTTGAATTGTGGTTCGTGTCTTTTTTGAGCTTTAAACTGTTATTGTGCATTGAAAAATTGTTGTCTTCAGAACAATTAGTGTTAAAGTTGTCAAACTTTCGTTTGCGAAATGCCAAAACTGTTAAACAGCTGCTGTTTCAAGAGTGAATAGCACTTAGATGCGCTATTTTGAACAACGTGCAAAAGGGTCCATTGCTACCCTTAACAGCTGTCAGAGAGGTAATTAAAATATAAAATTATACTACTAGTATATACTACACTATAGGTCATTCATGGCAAGACAAAAATAAGGGTATAAAAACTAATTATAACAGTTAATGGTACAAGGTAAGTTACACAATTATGTTATTATTATTATCGAAAACTTAATCATTTCTTTGTTATACCTACCAAAGTATATCTTAAGTGGAAACTTTAAATAAATCGCTTAAATATTGTATAATAATAAATAATACTAGGTGTTCAAATCATTATATACAAATATTTACATATTATGGAAAGAATAATAAACTGACGTATATACGAGGTGTGTAAATTAAGTAATGAAGTCTCATTAACGGGCAACGTAGCGCCCGATCTAGCAACACTGCGGAGACAGGACTTGGAAGGGCAGAAGGTTAACATGTAGTGCACCTTCAGTACAAATTTTAATTTATTAGTCATTTGTTTGTTCTTTGAGACTGTTTTTTGTAAACCGGCTTTTTCTAATGCGTTTTAAAAATGAGTGATAATAATATTGAGTAACGGTGTGCTATCAGGTTTTGCTTGGACACAGCGCAACGGATTCTTTTGCAAAACTTCAACACGCCTACGAAGACAGGCGTGTTGAAGAGCCCAGGTTTTTCGGTGGTTTAAGGCATTCTCAGAAGGAAGATAGTCGATTGAAGATGAACCACGCAGCGGAAGGCCTTCATCTTCAAAAACTGTTGAAAATGTCGATAGAATACGGGATCTTGTGCGTTCAGATCGTCGGTTGACAACAAGAATGATCGGAGAAGAGCTAAATTTGAATCACACCACTGTTCATTAGATTTTGACTAACGAATTGGGGATGAGAAAAACCTGAGCAAAAATGGTTCCAAAAAACCTTTTGCAGGAACAAAGAGACATCAGGAGAGAAAGGAGTCTTGACTTTTTGGAATCGATTGAAAATGATCCCCATTTTATGGAATGTGTTACCATTACTGGTGAGGACTGAGATTTGGGTGTTTGAATACGACCCGGAAACCAAAAGCCAAAGCATGGAATGGCACACCTCAACCTCTCCAAGACTCAAAAAGGCAAGAATGAGCAAGTCGAAGATCTAATGCATGCTGATATGCTTTTTTCGAGGCTTTTTTATAGCCAGGGAATTGTCCACAAATAGTTTGTGCCTCCAGGCCAGACAGTAAATCAACACATTTACAGAAAGGTTCTTGAAAAACTTCGAAAAAGGGTCATGCGTGTGACACCAAACATCAAAAACAACTGGATGTTGCATCCCGACAATGCGCCTTGTCACAAAGCCATTTCAGTAAACGAGTTTTCAGCCAATAAAAACATTCCTGTGGCTCGTCAGCCTCCTTATTCGCCTGACTTGAGTCTTTGTGACTTTTTTCTCTTTCCGAGATTGAAAAATCATCTCAAGGGACGTCATTTTGGGGCCATAGAAAACGTTAAAACGGCTGGAAGTGACCAGCTGAAGGCTATTCCAGTATATGAGTTCCAGCACTGCTATGAGGAATGGAAGAACCGTCTCCAGCGGTGTGTGGTTTCCCAAGGAAGTTATTTTGAAGGAGACAATACTGAATTGTAATTCTATTCGAATAAAAAGAATTAAGTCTCATTACTTAATTTACACACCTCGTATCTGATTACTTGATCATTTTAGAGGGTCTAGGATACTTATTACTTTAGTATATGCAGATCTCGCCATTGCATTATTATTTTATTATTGTCGTCCAAACTGTGAACGAAACGCATTCTAAAATATTGTATAACTCGGTAATCATGTGCTGTCGACGACAGCTCGGCGTTTTTGAAGTCATTAATATTTGCATTTAAATTTAGCTCTTCATCTATATGAAGGAATGACTAACGTATTAATCAAGGAAATTTATTTTCGTTGACACTAAAAATAAAAATAATTTACGCTATTTTAAGTCGCGTTGCACAGTTCTCTGACACCGGTTAATTTATCGGTGGATTACCTTCGTCATTTTACATTTTCTACACGAATCCCTTGTCACGAAAAATGACATTCGGATAGCGCAACAAGAAGTATATTCGCACATAAATCAGTACTTTCGACATCGATTAACGTATCTAATAAAATATGCAGGAATGAAATTAATCAGTTAGGGTCTACAATGAAATGCATAAGACAAAAATTGCAACAACTGCCGAAGTCATTAATTTTAGCTGAGATGCTCGACGATTTATTTTTGTCGCGTTAATTAGCTGTTTGTAAGTAGAGCACGCATTTGTTTTTGTTTTATTTGCTGATGAAAAGCCAGTTCTATTTTGTTAAAATTAAAAATATGAATTCTTGTTACGTTTAGTCATGGACTAAAGTTTGTATACAGTGAACTATTTTAAATAAAACACTTAAAAATACAAAAAAATAGTTGACCCGTAATGAATTTAAAGTAGCTAGAATCCTTATATCAAGTTAAACATTTGATAGGCAAATGATCTCTATATACGAGGTGTGGCTATAATCGAATTGCTGTCATAACACTTTTTATTCGTTACCAATTACAGTAGCAACTTTTTCGCCTTCAATGCACTCCCCTTGGCGATCTCTACACCGCTCCATACGATTTTCCCATTGTTAGAAGCAATGCCGGAAGTCCGGTTCTGTCAGCTGGTTCAGAACCTCCGTCGCTTTTGCTTTAACCGCTTTCACATTTTAGAATCTTGTTATCACAAGTAATCACCGTGTCTAACAAGCCTGGATCATGTCAATGTTGTTTAGAATGTCAGTGCAAATGTTCATTCTTGATTCCTTTTGCTCGGGAGTGAGGAGTTTCGGTACCATATTTGCGTAAACTTTGCGCATGTTGAACGATTCATGCAAAATCTGGCGACCACACTCTTTGTCGATGCCTGTTATTTCAGCAAGCCCTCGGATGTTTAGACGACGATTTTCGCGGATTACTTTACCGATTTTTTTCATTGTTTTTCGGTCTTCGGTTAGGGGGGGCCGGAGGCGGGGATCGTCTTCGGTCATTTCACGTCCCTCTTTAATCCCTTTAAACCATTCAAAAACTTGTGTGCGGGATAAACATTCATTCCTGTACACTTCTTATAACACTGCATACGCGTCTGTAAAAGTTTTCCCCAGTTTAACTTGAGATTAACCCGTTGTTCCATCTGAATACTTAATATTTTGTCGACGCGTCACTGGTGCGTAGACGACTGCTACAGTCTAACTGAGCGACCCACTGGCTTGTCCAGAGAGTTCAGGGTGGGGAAAGTATGACCAGATACAGTTCTGTTCAAACTTGTCGCGACACGCTCGCAGCGCGCTGGTAGCAGCATCAATTCGGTTATTTAATAGCCACACCTCGTATCTGACAACCACTAAATAAAACTGATTACATATCGTTGAGAAATTATTGGTCAAAAGTTTGCATACAGCTGTAACAATTACTTCTGAGAATCCCGCGTGCGATACATAAACCAATGAAAATAAAGATATGTATATGTATTGACACTACATTGTGTGCTGAAAATGTATACAGTGTAAAGTCTAATAAATAATTTGGAATGTACCAACATTTAATACGGTTTCATGAAGAAATTTTCGCAAAACACACGTTTAAAGTTAATCTTTGTAAAATAATGTAACTGATTACTCAAATATTTTTTTTAAAAACGAAACAAAACAATAGTTAGCGAATGTGCGGACAATGACTCAATTTTCGCCAAGCAGCCGGTCCCGAAACTCTTCAGTAACATTTAATAGGAAGTCTTCAGGAATGGCCCGGACATCATTTGAAATTTTCTGTTTCATGTCAATTGACATAAACACATACATTTTAAATACTCCCACGGAAAAAAAGTCTAAGGGATTTCAATCCGAGGAGAGCGCTGGTCATACAATCGTACCTCTTCTGCCTGAAAATTGTGCATTTAAATACTTCCTGACATTTGCCACAAAATGTAGTGGTGCCCATCCCGTTGGAACCATAATTGTTGATTAATAACATTATTTTCACGCGGAAACAACAGTCTGCAAGATGGAATAATGTGATTTCTTAGATTTAAATATTTTTCAGAATTTAAATTTCCATCTATGAAAAAAGGTCCAACAGTACCTGCCCGTAATTTTTTGGGGATTTTGGGTATACGTTTATTGAAACCAAAGAGGGTTCTGACTTGATCAGTAACGGCTATTATGTCGATTAACAGCACCATTTAAATTGAATGCAGCGTCATCTAAAAAAAGGATATTTCTTGTGAAGTTATTATTGTCGTTGCATATTTCCATCATGCCTTCACGAAATTCAGCCCTTCGATCGAAGTAATCTTCGTTTATCTCGTGAACAAGTTGTAGTTTGTATGGACGTACATAACTTTCCTCTTTAACTGACTGGTGAGAAACATCAAAAGTAGTTGTCTGTTAACGCTTCTCCTCCGGTTGCATGTACATATGCACCAGCTATTCGTTTATTTTTTCATTTATTGCGAAATAAGAAAAAGCCTGGAAGTCTGCTATTATTTCTAGACACCGATACGACATTGTCCCCGGTGTACATACACCTACACTATCGCTCATATGTAGAGCAACTTTTTAAAATCATTCTAAACTTTAAAACAGTTTGATAATAGATCTTCAAATCTGGTAAAATACAATCAATATTTCCCCCAAACATAGGAAAACACAGTATTAGTGGCAACATGGTTTGTTTACATTTCTTGTCCAGATCACGTGGTTTTTTAGAGTTCATAGGTAGAGCAACACAGGTGTTTATTTAGTATGCATTGTGATTTCAATAACGCGCGTCTTATTATTCATTAAAGCGACTTGGCAATGCCAAGAGGTGTTCATTTATCAGTGCAGATGAAACAAAAAATTGTAGAAAAATATCAAAATGGGGAAAAAACAATGTAAAATAGCAGAAGCCTTAAATTTGCATAAGTCAATAGTAACAAGGGTTCTTGCAAATTAAAAAAAAAAAAGGTACCCTAGAAGGTGTTCCAAAGTGTGGCAGAAAACGAAAAACTGATCATGTGGTGGACAGAAAAATAAAAATGTTATCCATTAATGATCCGTTTATGAGTGCACCTCGCATAAAACAACAGTTAGGACATGTTGATATCTCCGTGAGCACCATAAAACGAAGATTAAGAGAGGTTGGTTTGTATGGTAGAAAGGCAGCAAAAAAACCTTTCATATCAAACAAAAATAGAAAGGCACGATTACGTTTTTGCGAGAGACCATATTAATTGGTCATATGAAAAATGGAAAACTGTCTTGTTTTCAGATGAAAGTCGATTTAAACTGTTTAAATCAGATGGAATATGCTGGGTGAGAAGACCATGCGCAGAAAGATTCAATCCCAAATACACAAGGCCGACAGTCAAACATGGAGGTGGAGGTATTATGGTGTGGGGGTGTTTCGGAGGGTTTGGCATGGGTCCAGTAGTAAAAATTGATGGTATTTTGGACCGATATGGTTACCAAGACAACTTAGCAAATCACATGCTGCCCTGGGCAGAGGAAAATATGAGTCTTCGTTAGTGCTTTCAACACGACAATGACCCTAAACACACCTCGAAATGAATTAAAGCTTGGTTATCTGAACGTAATGTTACTGTTATGGAACGGCCGGCACAAAGTCCGGATCTTAATCCCATCGAAAACCTCTGGGATGAAATTGACAGAAGACTTCATCAGAAAAACATCACCAGCACATCCATCTTGTTCACAGAAATTCAAAACATTTGGAATTCAATATCTCAAGATTACATCGACAAGCTGATAAAATCAATGCACAATAGATGTTTGGCAGTATTGCAAACTAAGGGATTTGCTACCAGATACTAAACAAACATTTAAATTCTAAGAAAAAAAATTAGAATATATGTTTTAGTTGTAGTTGCTCTACTTTTGACCACCATACTTTTACATTTGTTTTTATTATGTATGTTTAAAACTTTATATAAATAATAATTTTCGTTTAATATATCTGTTGAATTTTGACGTTAACATTTATACAATCCATCATGTCCAATTTACTTTGTTTGAGCAAATACGCGAATTTTTAAAAAGTTGCTCTACATATGAGCGATAGTGTGTATGTATCGCTCATTGAATGCAGAACTAGGCTATGTCCATTTTTGCCGATTTTGCACTTACAAGACTATCTAGTACAATCTGATGCTTTGTAAAAGTTATTGATTCTTATTTTCCTTGTCTAAAGCTGAATATACACAGATCAGAACTAGCCCACGTCACTTATGCGTTTACTAGATTTAATCATATGTGGACATAGACTATTACCTACAAAAAACTAAGTATCCTAAGTCCACATATTCTAATTTAAATAATCTTATCTTAAAAAACTTCAGAAGAGCTGAACACATACTAGGAAAACTACATCATAAACAAATTTTATTTCAACCATGTGTTTAGTTTTAGAGAAAATTAAAAAAATGCTCTCCTGTAAAATTAGCATTTTGTGACTTAGGATAGTTCTGCATTCAATGAGCGGTATGTATGCAAAGGATAACGACGAGACATCTTTAATCACGAATCGTGCCACGATAAAATCATAATGATGCTTTGTAATGTTGATAAATTGAACTTACGGCACAAATTAGGAACTGTAAATAGTGCCTTTGCCTGGAACGCCATATGGAAGTAACGCGAAACAAGTCACATATAAAACCATATCTGGCTGGTACGACCCATTCCTTGTTTAACTTTTACAACCTGATGGAGGTTTAGAAAAACTGGTACAACATAAGCATTAATTATTTAATTAAACAAATGTGTTCGTTTCACGAGTATGTGCCTCTTGATTCAGCATGTACACGATATTGGTTTCGCCGTTATAATTGTCCCAGAACTGTCAAACGCATATTAAATCATTTGCTCTCAGATAAAAAAGGTTTTGCAGGAAACGAATTCAGGTTTTGTTATTTTAAGCTGAATAAACAATTTTTACTTTCGGGTTTTATGGGAGGCTAATTTAAATTTGATGTTTGCTTATTTATTTTGATATTTTACACAACCTGTCTGCGATGTATAAATGGCGTATTCTAAATTTATCACACACTGTTCCGTTTATACCTACATGTTGTGTAATAAGAATAAGTGTTTAAAATTTGGAACTTTATACAAGAATTACAAACAGATACAAGAATTCGTTGGATGGTTGGATTGGAGGGATTAAAATCTGTTTAGTTCCTCTTGTCAGAATAGAACATTTGTTCGGTAAATAGTCGGACAGAAGTACAATTATTTTATCCATCTTTTTTTTTTGCTTCTGAATGGCTGTTTTTTGAAAATATTGTATTTTTCTTTTAGCAATCGACATATCAGCTTCAACTTGGGCTTATTAAACGCAGAATGTCAGAAGCTCTAATACTATCAGAAGCAAAAAAAAACATCAATACTGTAATAAAATATAAGAATTTAAACAACTTGTGCCACAAAAACTGGGTGTAAGGATACTTTTGCTACTGACTGGATCTGGAATGATCGACGGCAATCAAAGTTTTCTCCAAAATTTGAGGCACAAAAATGAGTGAGGGCTAAAAAAATCATATTTTCAATTACTATCAGATGCTGTTTGGTGTCTCATATGAATACAAAATGGCGGATCCAAAATGGCACTTAGATCTGTGAAAAATAGCACGAATGATTGAATGATATTTCTTGGATCAATGTATCAACAACAAATCAGTCTCAAAGTGACCTCAATAAGGGTTTTGAAGTCGCTAGTCACGAATTTTGAGCCTTATTAAGAGAATTTAAGATTAGGGGGTTCCTAAGTGGCACCAGGAAATACCACAAACCACAAAAACTACCGAATCATACCACATCAGTGATCATATCCGAACCAAAAAGCTCTTAAAATGACTTAATGAATAATTTTCGAGTCAAACATTGACAAACAAGACCCAGAATAGAAATATTTAAGATGGCCAACTCAATATGGCATCTGAGAAGGCCAAAAATCGAAAAAAAAAAAACATTTCATCTCTCACCTCATCAATCTCATTCTCGAATTTTTAATTAAGTTGCATTCAAACCGGTGTCGAGTGACCTAAATAGATAGTTTTGGATCTGCTCAAGAATCTAGAGGTGGAATAATGAAATCCAAGATTTCCACTATTCTTTCGCGCCAAACTGGTATTGTCCGCCTTGATCTTTGAAAAATAGCATGAAGGATTGAATAACAGCCTCAAAAAATGTCACAGAGACCAGAGAGAGCAGTCATCATATGACAGAGTATCAACTCGCTATCAATTAGGTAGATTAACCCATTAACGCCCACAGGACAGAATTTCGACATTGATGTTCGAGTTGATGCCGTTCAATGAATTTGAGAAAAACAAAGTTCCAAACTACCTTTTCCTATGTTTTTGAAGGTGCTCTTTCAAATGGTGATGGTTAAAAAATTCTTAAAAAATATTTAACATGGAAAAATTAATTAATCCAAAAAAACTATTTCGTTATTTTTTTATGATTTTTTGTTAACTTTTCACTTTTTTTATGACTTAAACCTATTCAGATCATGGCCTCGATGTCTAAACTTAAAATAAATAAAGTCAGTAAGGTCTAAAAAATTGTTACTAGAACAAAATGGCGGCCTAATTGAAAATTTTGTTTTCAAAACTTTACCAATTTTGTTCTCGAAAACGATAAACTTTACCAAATATGTTTTAGAATGTGTCAAAATCAAACTCAATTTTTTTCAGAATATTCCGAAACGATTTTCAATTTTTTGAAAAATCGTGAAATCGAAATTTTGAAAAACGTCATCAAAAAATCTGAAAAAAATTGATAATATTCTTTGACCAATTCTAAGACATTTTTGTTCTTAGAAAATTTTTGATAAACCCTACAAGAAAAAAATATGTAAGTATGCTTTACGAAAAAAAAACTTCCAAATTTTTCTTCGAAAACTATAGGCTTTATCAAAAATTTTCGAAGAACAAAAATGTCTTAGAATTGCTCAAAGAATATTATCAAATATTATCAAATTTTTTTCAGATTTTTTTTAATGACGTTTTTCAAAATTTCGATTTCACGATTTTTCAAAAAAATCGAAAATCGTTTTGGAACATTCTGAAAAGATTTGAGAGTATTCATTGACCAATTCTAAAATATTTTTTGTTCTTAGAAAATTTTTTGATAGTCTATCGTTTTCGAGAAAAAACTCGTAGTATTGAAAAAAAATTCAATTAGGCCGCCATTTTGTTTTAGTAACAATTTTTTAGACCTTACTAACTTTATTCATTTTAAGTTTAGACATCGAGGCCTCGATCTGAGTCATAAAAAAAATTAAAAGGGAACGAAGTCATTAAAAAAATGCAAGCGAAAAATGATGTTTTTTTTGGATGAATGTTAATTTTTATATGGTTAAATATTTTTTAAGAATTTTTTAACCATCACCATTGGGTGCTCTTTCACACCACAAGAGGGTGCTCTTTCACACCCTCAAAATCATAGGAACAGGTAGTTTGGAACTTTATTTTTCTCAAATTCATTGAAAGGCGTCAACTCGAACTTCAATGTCGAAATTCTGTCCTGTGGGCGTTAATGGGTTAAATAATAATTTAACATGATTTCCCTATTAAATTGATTTCAAAAAGACAAGAAACATCTCTTTATTGTGGTACGAGTGATACATACCTTTAAAGTAATAAAATTACAACATAATTTGTACATAACAGTTATAGTTAATAAATATAAACTATTTTACTATTTAGTTCGCTTTGTAAATGGCATAATACAGTATATCTGCGTCCTATTATATGTCACACTAGTTTGCAATTAAAATACCAAAGCGAGAATTTTTACAGTAACTGTAAAAATGAACTTATGCAGGTGACTCGTAATTAACTTTAATTAAATTCAATCCAGTTCAGTTCCTGTGTCGCATTTACATTGTTTTCAGCAATTTAAATCTAAGCTAAAAACTAAACGTTTCAATTCACGTGGATACAATTAATTTTATTACGTAATTGTTTCACTAAATATTAACGATTTCGAATAGTACACTACGCACAACAATTAAGGGAGCAAAAAAATTTAAATTTGTCCCCGATTTTTGACTGGCTATATCTAAGTAAAAAATGGTCGTATCGCGAATTTAAAAAAAGCGTTTTGAAGCTCCAAGACTCCAGTTTTGGGATCTGTAGGCCAACATTTTTTAGAAGCCACGGTTTGAACGCAGTCCTAATTAACAGCGTGAAAAAAAATTCCAAATTTTTAGTCTTCTTTTTCAGCTCCAATATAAGGTGGATTTAAAATCCAAGGTGGATTTAAAAAAAAATCCACCTTCAATATCACTTGAAAAAAAGTTGAAAAAAGTGACTTTTTCCCTTGTTTTGGGAAATCGACTGCATCTTAGTAAATATCGATGAGGAGGCTAAGATTTTTAGGAAATTTTTATACGTCACTGTACCCCCAATAGCCTGTAAATCTGCAGATCGATCCATCGAGCGGTTTGTCCGGGTCCACCATTCAAAGTTTTGAAAAAAACTAAAGGAGCAAGATTTTTATTCATAAACATTGTGTAATCTTCATAAAAATGGAAAATTTCCTCAATTCTGCATCGGTCCTTTCTGAAAACGCTTTTATTTCGCGATACGACCATGTTTCACTTAGATACAGCCCGTCAAAAATCGGGGAAAAATCTAGTTTTTTTTTGCTCCCTTAATTGTTGTGCGTAGTTTATATTAGGTCCTGCTAGCAGTAAGAGTATAGTCCTTCTATTTTTAATTGAAAATGATAAGTACGCCTGGGGAACAAAAAAAGCGGTGCAACTTTATGATTCCATGGGCGTGCATATATCTTTTATAAATTCGAAAATTGTGAAATAATTTTTTTTCGTTCAAATCAATGTAGGAGATTAAAATTAGCCTGCATACAAAACTCTTAATATTTGTAATATAATTTGCTGTAAATAATGCTCATTTAGCCAGACAATCTCAAAAAATTGTCTGTGTTAATAAACCTAGCTGAAATACACGTCACTGGCGTCTCAAACAAGTAGAATTACCAAAGTCGTAAATCATTTTAACGACGTCGTAAAAATTTAATGGCACAGTGGACCGAATAAGTATTTAAGGAGTATTACATACAAAGCAATCCAATAGTATACTGGATCGGCATTCGCAGGGCATTCGCTGCTGCCGGCAGCTCAGGCGTTGCCGGCTCTTCAAAATTTTCTTAAGTATACATAAAGTTGTTTTAATTTATAATTATTTTTTCTAGTAATTTTAAACGCTTTATTTTAATACTAACTAATAAATTTATGTCTATGTATTTTTTTTTTAATATTTCCAAACTAGCTTTCTAAGAACGTCACGAACTAACAGTTTACTGAAGTATGAAGTATACTTGTATAGTGAGCTTGGCAATTTTAGAAAATATATCTGACAACCTTGCTTTTTTCTACCTATTTTCAATTTAGAATGGAAATACAGTACTATTGTTGATATGTTTTTATACTACACTACGGGTATTTGTATTTAAAGGAAAATTCCGACACCTTTACAAGTTTTAATTGAATTCAGCTAAGTAAATCGATTTTGACCAGGTGACTGCTGACGGAATTTCCTCAGGAACTCGGTTTCAATAAAGTTTGCATAATTAATCCACATCAAAGGTTAAAATGAAACCGCTGTTGAAGGGGCAGTAAATAACTTTACAGAATACAGATGGATCAAAGAAGGAAGGAGCAGACTATGGAATACATCGGATAAACTTTTAATGTTGATATATACATGTTGATGACGATGTCAATGCAATACCACAAGTGCAATATTACCGAAAATGGATTTGGATTGTAGTTTACGTTTAAGTTAAACGTAATGACAAAGATGACACCATGAACTCACCACCAACTCTGATAAACTTGATAAAATCACAGGTAAAGCAGTCAGTCAAAGTAATTTTGGCCTTTACACTGATATAGTTCACTCGCTATTAGAACTACAGAAATACAACTACCTACAGCGCAGCAACAGTAACTTTGCCCTTGGCCGCGGTAAACAAAACCTGATATTTTGTCCCATTCTTTTGTAGCTGCAACTGTGAACGCTTCGAGAAGTACATTCTGTTATTGTCTGTTTGTAGGTATCTCTTATACACGGTTGGAGACTTTAACTGGAATATATTCGCTAGCGGGGTGGTGAATGATTTTTCAAAAAATTCCCGAGACACGTCAACTTTTAAATGTATTTACCTACATTTTGCAAGTAATATGAAAAATATAGCCCTTCAGGGGTGGCTATGTGACCCCTCATTGTAAAGCTGGTGGAAAGAGGAATCCAACGCACTGATCAAATTTTAATTTTTAGTATGTTTGTAGGGTTGCATACAATTAAAACAATTTAAAAATTAAATTTATTTTCAACGTAACAATTGTTCAAAATTTGCACCATTCACTTGTTGGCAGCATCCCAGTCTGTGGTAGGTTTCGTCCCTTACATTATGCAACATTTGCGGTGTTATTTTTCCGATTTCCTCTCTTATCCTTTCCTGCAGATCTGCTATGTTGTTGGGTTTCTGAATGTAAACCCTACTTTTAAGATGTCCCCACAAAAATAAATCCAGTGGTGTAAGATCTGGAGATCTTTCTGGCCACTCAATATTACCTCGCCTCCCAATCCACCTACCGGGAAAAATTCTGTCCAGATACTGACGAACAACGGCAGCATAGTGTGGTGGAGCCCCATCTTGCTGAAACCATAACCTCTCGTCGGTCAAGTTAGGGTTTAAGGGGTTTGGAAATAACTGACATAGCACTGGCATTAGTTCGTGCTGGAGTAAACGCAAGTATCTTGCTCCATTAAGAGTGCCATCAAAGAAAAATGGTCCTACAATTCTATCTTGTATTATTCCGGCCCACACATTAGTTTTCTGTGGGCGCTGAGTATGAAGTTCCCTCATCCAATGGGGGTTCTCTTCAGCCCAGTAACGACAATTTTGGCGATTTACGTGCCCATTTAATGTAAAAGTAGCCTCCTCGTCAGAGAAAACTATCCACTCTAAAGATAACTGGTTTTGATCAATACAAGTCATCAATAAATCGCAAAGTTCCACTCGTCGATCTGGATCATCTTTAAGTAGCTCTTGAACAGCTTGCAATTTATATGGGCATTTTTTCTCATATTTAAGTATTTTTAAAATTGTTTTGTGATTAAGATTACTATCACGGGCCAGTTGACGGGCTGGAGTGATTGGATTTTCTTCTAGAGCAAGCAACAAATTCAACTTCGTGTCGTCATCAACAACAGCCTGCCTCTTACTCGGTACTTTCCTGACATGACCCATCTCTCGATATTGTGCCTCAATTTTACTAATGGTACCTTGATTTAGTGGTGGCAAGTCATGATGCGTTTCTCGAAACAAGCGAACAACTTCGCATTGAGTTCGCGCCCTATCACCATATCCAATCATCATCAAAATTTCGATTTTTAGTGATTCATTTAAATAAGACATTTTCACCAATTTGAAATAACACTTCGTTTCAAACTCTGAATACAGCATACAAACTAAATTACTCTTTGCGGCCGTGTAAAAACACTAGCAAAAAATAACAAATATCAGTTGTGGCAAAAAATTGCTTGGAATTTTTTTGTGGGGACATATGAAAAGTAAGGTTTACATTCCAAAACTAAACAACACACATTTTGAGTACGAAATTGTTGCGTTAAAATTAAATTAAACTATAAAATTTCGTTTTAATTGTATGCAACCCTACAAACATACTAAAAATTAAAATTTGATCAGTGCGTTGGATTCCTCTTTCCACCAGCTTTACAATGAGGGGTCACAAGCCATAGGGTTGCATTTGAAAAAATCATGTCGAGGGTGGTTTCAGCCACCCCTGAAGGGCTATATTTTTCACATTACTTGCAAAATGTAGGTAAATACATTTAAAAGTTGACGTGTCTCGGGAATTTTTTGAAAAATCATTCACCACCCCGCTAGCGAAAATTTAATAAAGTCTGCACCGCAGTCTGCAAGTAAAGCAGTTAAAGTCTCCACCGTGTATACACGCATTATATGCGCAGAAATTAAGGGATATAAAAAAAAAAAAAAATTTTTAGGTGATTTTCAGAGCCTGTAACTTGGGGAAAATGGTCATAGGGAAAATATAAATAAAGGGAAATTGAAGCTCCAAGTTTCTAGTTTCTGGCTCTTTGGTTTAAACTTTTTTAGTATCAGCAGTTTTTGAGTAATATCAGAAATCACGGACCACGATCATTTTTTTTCGATATGTTCATCATAAAGGTCTTTTAGATAATTTAATTCTCGTTGACTGATAATCGATTACTCGGGAAATAATGAACGTACAGAAAATTCAAGTGGGGTTTTCAAAACTGCAAAGTATCCTTTACAAGTAGAAGTTATTTGTAAAAAAAAAATCGAAACGAAATTGTTGATTGAAAAAGAGGTAAAAAATTGCATAATTAGGGATATTTGCATGACTTGGCATAACTTTGCAAATAGTGGATAGACTGAGGATATTGACTGCAACTTTTCAACTTTAAAGTACCCCAAAGAAACCCTGATACTTTCAAAGCGCTGCGGTTTTTCTTTCATAGTGAATGATTGAAATTGTCGTTTGTGCTAGAAATCAATGTAAGGATCGATTTTCCACTTGGGGTATGGTCGTACTACCTCATACTAGGTTCATTGTGTAGAATTCGCGGGCAAAGCTATTCTGGGTGTACTGTGATTAGAGAAAGCACCCACGAGAAATTTAAGAAACTGTCGAATGAAACACGAAACTATTAATCTGCCGTGGAACGTTTAAAACACCTTAGTAGCAAAGAGGTACATTTTAGGGCAGGAATTCTTTAGTTGAATTGTCAGAAAAAATCTTCATAAAGTGAAGTTTAGCGAAACACTTCTCTGTAGAGTAAGATAAGATATACTGACAACGATATTGATATCAATAAGCTTGGTTTTCAAATCGACAAACTAAAAAAAATTGTCATGCAGATACATTATTTCCAAAATTTTTGTGGCCTAATTACTAAGCTGAAAAAAAAAGAGAAAAAAAAATAACAATCAGCTAAAGCAAGAACAAATTACTACATATGATATAGAGAGAGGAAATACTGACAACGATATTGATATCAATAAGCTTGGTTTTAAAATCGACAAACTAAAAAAAATTGTCATACAGATAAGTACATTATTTCCAAAACTTTTGTGGCCTAATTACTAAGCTAAAAGAAAGAATATAAAATAAAAATAACCATCAGCTAAAGCAAGAACACATTACTACATATGATATACAGAGAGGAAATACTGTCAACGATATTGATGTCAATAAGCTTGGTTTTCAAATCGACAAAGTCAAAACAATTTCTCATAGAGACAAATTATTTCCAAAACTTTTGTGGCTTAATTACTAAGCAGAAGGAATAGAAAATAGGGAACACTGTCAATGATATTGATGTCAACAAGCTTGGTTTTCAAATTGACAAACTCAAAAACTTTTCTCATATGGATAAACTATTTCCAAACTTTTGTAGCTTAATTACTGATCAGAAAGAAAATAAAATAGAAATAACTAGCAGTTAAAGCAAGAACAAATTACTACATATGACCCAGTTCGACTAATTGATGAAAACGATGACTTGCACTTCAAATGGCTCGAAATAATTTCGATAGTACTCTCATTTGTTGATGTACGATGTAGATAATATAGAATTTAATTCATAACAGATAAATAACTGTAGGTACCGAATAAGTTGCCTATTGTGTTTGTGTGGTTCGGCTGTCACAGTTAAATTGCTCCAACCAATGCTTCCATTAAACAAGTATCCGGTTTGTTAATATGCAAAAATGATTATATAGAATGTAGTTGAAACAATTTAATAACGAGTAATACATACATATGTACAGAGCGATTCACTTGTACGTTGGCCGTCATAGAGCCCTTATTTTTAGAAGTCCAAAGAAAGCATAAATATGCACAAAAATGGTAGATCTTAACTTGGTATTATCTATTGGCGACAAAAAAAAAATAAACAAAACAAAATAGCAATGGACATTAGAGACAAAATACTACTTGTTTTTTAAAAGGGACATCCCGATATTTTTACACTAATTGTTGAACATTGCTTTCAAAATTAAGAAGTGTGGAACAATGTATTTAATATAAATCATTTTATCATTTTTTATTTTGGATCATAATTGTTTGTTAAAATTAAAACGCCTGTGTTGGGGGGGGGGGGGGGGGGGGGGGGGGGGGGGGGGGGAGGGGGGGGGGGGGGGGGGGGGGGGGGGGGGGGGGGGGGGGGGGGGGGGGGGGGGGGGGGGGGGGGGGGGGGGGGGGGGGGTTTTTTTTTTTTTGTGTGGGGGGGGGGGGGGGGGGGGGGGGGGGGGGAAAATTTTTAAAAAAAAAGGGGGGGGGGAAGATTTTTGGGGTGGGGGGGGGGGGAGGGGGGGGGGGGGGGGGGGGGGGGTTAGGGGGTGGGGGGGGGGGGGGGGGGGGGGGGGGGGGGTTTTTGGGGGGGGGGGGGGGGAGGGGGGTGGGGGGGTTGGGGTTTTTTTTTTGGGCAATTTTTTTTTTTTGAGGTTATGGAAAAACCCTAGCCCGATGGGGTTATTCTGACCCTAGATTCGGATTCAGCGACCCCAAAAACGTGTAGATAACATGGTCTGATCCCCGAACCCGAATTTTTTTTGTGTGGCTGTGTTATTGTCACGTGTTCTCATCTACCTATAACCGTTTACGCATGAACCGCTATCTTCCCGAATTGCAAAGATGGATGTGGGCTTGTTGATATAGACATTTGACTTCAAATAACCCCATAAAAAGAAATCCAATGGTGTTAAAACACATGATCTAGGGGACCAATTTTCAGCACCAAAACGAAAGAGTCACAGGAAATGTCTCGTGCAGTAATTGGATTGTCTCACGGGCTGTATGGCATGTCGCACCGTCTTGTTGAAACCACATGTCATCCACATCAATATCATTCAAGTTAAGTAAAAATAACTCGGTTATCACGTCATGCAATATCGAGCACCAGTAACAGTAACTGCTTGACCAGCCTCATTTTCGAAGAAGTATGGTACAATGACGCATCCAGGCCATAATCTGCACCAAACAGTGACACGTTGTGGATACATTTGATTTTCGACAATGACATGTGGGTTGTCTGAACCCCTAATGCGTTTTTTTGACGATTAACGAACCATCAAGGTGAAAATGAGCTTTTTCTCTTATGAGGATTTTGCTCCAAAAATCAGTATTCTATTGTTGTTCAATAATCCATTCAATGAACTCTCTTCGATGTGCAAGGTCATTAAGCTGTAGTTCTTGTGTCAATTGAACTTTGTAAGCATGTAGACGCAGATCTTGTCCACGACACCGAGTTCCTGGACTTCCACGAACACTCTCACGCACTGCTTCGATATTATCATTTGAACGGCTTGTTATTGGATGGTCAGTGTCTTTAGCGTCCCCAATTGAACCAGTCTCTCCGAATTTTTCAATTACTCTCTTCACAATCAGAAGTTCAATCAATATTCCGACCATATTTTGTACGAAATTTGCGAACTGTAGCAGCCAAACTTTCATAATTTTTGAAATATTATTCAACAACAAAAACGCGTTGTTCTTTCGTGTAATGCTCCATTTTTGCTAATCCTAAACGGTCGGCGGTCAAACTGTTTTCTTTTTTACACTTTTCCGCACAAATGGAGGCACATTTAAATCTTGCGTGAATTATGGGACACCCTTTATAAGTGAACCACCATTGAACCTACTTGTCATATTCACCCACTTTTGAATACCTAATTTAAAATGAAAGACAGCTACAGATGGTTCAGTGGGCATTATAATTAAATGGAATCGAGTCTTCCTACCTCACCTTTATACATATGTGTATTAAGTATCACCCATATGCATGTGATAATGAAGTCTTTTTTTAAAATATCGAATGAGAATTAGGTTTTACCGATTAGTTATATGTAGTTACTTTGTTGTAAGGTAACACGAAAATTAATAATATTGAGTGTGAAATATTTCTTTGTTGCCTATTCAGGCGCATAAGTGTTAAAAATTCCCAGGCCGCGTTGTACTGTTAACTTACTGTTTTTAATTAAGCTCGAAGAAGCTGCAGGTTCTCAAACCGTCAATTAAAATAATTAAGATGGAGGCGTGCATTTTATTTTTAATAAGTAGATACATAGGGTGTTCCTAAAGGAGGGGTTTCGATAGGACCTTTACCGGCCCCTCTGATTTTTTTTTTTATTTTAATATTGTGTTAATAGGACTACACTTAAAATTTACAAATATATATAGCATAAGCCAATATTCGCTCTATTTATGTGTTTAAAGTATATGTTTGATTTACAGTTGATGAGAATGAAGTGACAAAATATACTAATTAATATTATAATTGTCGGTTTTTTTTTGAGAAAGCAAACTTATACAAGGTGCAAAAAAACATTAATATATTACGTAGAGTCCTCTTCTTCTTGATCTGACCAGCCAGCTGCGGCATCTTGAATACAATGAATAAACTGACTGACTGACGCAACTGCATCGCTAACTCGTTAATGCCCGTCAGAACGTTCCCCGATTCTCCGTCGCAACCAGTGTTCCTAGACGGCACGGACAACTGACGCATGCGCAATAGCGGGGGCGGCACCTGGCGCGCATTGGACAAAAGCGCGCATTGGCGGAACAATCCGCGCGTCCTTCAAACTCACAAACTCTGCTACTCAGCGCGCTTAACTTAAGAGCGTTTGAACGACGCGCGACTGTTCCGCCAATGCGCGCTTAGGTGCCGCCACCCCCGCTATTGCGCATGCGTCAGTTTTCCGTGCCGTCTAGGAACACTGGTTGCAACGTCTCGTCTATAAGTACTAAAAGAAAATCAAGGGCTAAGTTGAAGTTTTGGAAAGAAAATATAGTAAAATCAGTCAATCAATACAATATTAAATATTATCCGAAATCCAATTCATTTATTTTTTACCATGACCGGAGTATAGTAACACGTCAGTGTTTATGTATGTAATAGCTTATGTATTTGTGCACCATATACATGAAAATCGCTTTGTTACTCGGTTGCGCTTTATATGAAATAACTAGATAAAGATTGCAAAAGCTACAAAAATGACGTATTTTTGTAAAACATTTCAAGTTAAATGGTTCATTTCATAAAGATTCTATTAAGTAACACAGAAAATATAGGTGTGTTTTTGAAAACTTTATATTTTTCACATTATAAAAAAAATAAGAATGAAAAAGAAAAATATTATTTAGGGGGGCTGATAAAGGGCCTTATAGAAACCTCTCCTTTCTAGTATTAATAAACCTATTGAGTAATTCACTTGATGTTACGATCTAAAAAAAAACGTTCATTTATTAAATGCAAAACGTACTACTGTTTTCTTTGCCTTAATTTCTTGTTATGTACAAAAACATACATAATATACAGTGTGGCCCACGAATAGTAGACCACGACGTTTCAGACAGGATATTTCTCAAAAACCATAAGCTTAAAAGTTTTAAATTGTACACCCCGTATATTATTACATATTGTAAGTCCTTTTACAAATAAACTTAACGATGCTAACAATTTTATGTGTTTAACAAACCTTATAGATAATTAAAATGAAAAGTAAGTAAAAATTACAATTAATTATTTAATTAACAACATTACAACTAATAAATACTTAGATTTTATTAATAATTATCAGTTGTTTTTTTTTAAGTTTTATTATTTATTAAAAGTTTTAATCAAACCATCCTAAATTAGGTACCTTTGATCATTTTTAATGCAGATTTTACATCTGTCAACACTTTCTGTCACGTGTCTAAAACATACAGGGTTGAACAGAGTATGATTTTTTAAATAGTTATTGTTTTATATAGATATTTTTGACAGTTCGTGTTTTTTACCACTTTCTTTCACTGACCTAATAGCCACGCTAATATAACAAATTTTACAGCTCCACAAACTAATTTCATTGTTTTGTTAAAGTTCTTAACTCAAAAACTACTACACCAATCAAACTATAACTAGATATATTTGTAATCAGGAAAAATACAAATATTCAAGTATAAAATGTATAAAAATATACAGAGTATAACATTTGAAAGAATTATACAGGGTGGAACAGGAAGTTTCACCCTGTATATTTTAGACAGTTTTTTTTGACAGATGTAAAATCTGTATTAAAAATGATTCACGGCCATTTTTCACTGAACTAATAAAATTAAAAAAAAAAAACCCTGTACAATGTTATTATGAATGTGGTAGAAATTACACAGTTAGTTTACGAAGATTTCCTACGAGAATGGATCTGAGAGCAAGCCCATGTAAAATGAAAGCGAACCGTAAAGTGATTAGCAAGTTTGAAAGAACGGGCTGTAATCGATCTCCCGAGATCAGGAAGACCAATTATATTTAGTGATGTCTAAGTTGGAAGATTGCAATATCAAGACGACTGCAAATCCCATATACCACGGTTTGGCAAATTTTATGTAAAATCCTAAAAATGAGTCCTTATAAATTACGACTGTTTGACTGGTTGTTTGTTTCGGGTTATATGGCATTTGGTTATCCTGTATTTTATGGACAGATGACGCCCATTTTTCTCTTAATGGCAGAGTCACAACTGTCAAATATGGGTAACAGGAAAACCACAAGCAACCATTCAGAAAATACTTCGTGACAACAAAATCAGTTTGGTGCAGTTTCACAGCTAATTTCAACATTGGTTGTTTTATTTCTGTTACTGTTACTGGTGAACGATACCTACAAATGTTGAGATAATGCAATTCCACGATTGCAAAACGATAACGTTATTGAAAATATTTATGTAGAATGGAGTACCCCCAAATATATTAAAGCAAAACCGTATATTAAACATGCGATCGGACAGAATTGGCCGTGACATAGTCTTCCACAAACCTTATCGGGTGATCGTACCGAAGGAGGGAGAGGAAGATAGAAGTCACACACCAGTCCAGCAGAATGGAACCATCTGGTATACAGATGGGTCCAAAAAGGAACAAAGTACTGGAGCGGGGGCAACAAATAGAGACCCAGGGTGCGAAATTAGCATAAACCTGGGGAACTATGCAACCGTATTGCAGGCAGAAATAACTACAATATCCGCTTGCACGCAGGGAGATGACTAGGAGGTCTTATACAAATAAGAGGATCTGTAGAAATACCTTCCCAGGTAGTTAAAGACTGTACGGATTCGCTAACACAACTAGCGGAACACAACAGTATCACTCTCAAGTGGATGAGAGGGCACCAAGGCAATGAAGGGAACGAAAGAGCGGACTTTCTTGCAAAGAAAGGGGCGGAAGTTCCACTGATAGGGGCCGGAATCCACCTGCGGTCTGGCTTACCGGACGGCCAGGAGGGTCATGAAGGACCTATTAAGAGAAAAACATATATCGCACTGAGCGAAAGTCCCAGGGTTGAGACACTCGCGGATGTTCATTGGTGAACCGTCCTGGGACAAGTCAAAAGACTTCATAAAACTGGGTAGAAACCAGCTGAGATAGATAAGTAGGACTGTTTACAGGACACTGTCCACTCATGCGACATCTTACGACAATCGGGGTGATAAATGATCCCAATTGCAGAAGGTGCGGAGAGGAGGAAGAAACCTCCCTCCACATATTATGCGAATGCCCGGCGCTGGCAGCTATCAGGTATTCGAACTTTGGGGCTAAAACAATAGAACCAAAAGAAGTGACAGACGCTCCATTGGAAACTGTCCTTAAATTTCTTAAGGAAACAGGACTAACGGAATTACTAGACTATGGGGGCACAATAAGCATAGCTTAAGTGCACAGGGCATGTACCTACCCCATACGTAATCGTACCCCCAGACATTTACCAGTTAACTGTTATTTTCCAAGGTCGTGTTATAAGCAGACATTTTGTAAATTCATGGCCACCAAGCTCGTCTGATCTGAACCTAGTGCATTTTTGGCTATGGGGTTATTTAAAAAAAATGTTTTTACAATACGACCAACGACGCTGAAAGAATAATTAAAAAACAGCATTAGGGAGCATGTTGCTGCAATTCAATCAAAAATTTTGTATAACGCTGTCTTGCAGAGTATCGATTATACGTATGTATAACCAATCTCTCCGTATACAGTCTGTATCGCGTTCTCCAAAAGTTTAATTATTTTGACAAACCGAATTTTAAAATCTTTGTCACTTCTTCTATTAATAATTTTTAACATACTCTACATAAGATTTTTATTCGTTAAATGTAATCCTATATGTGTGTTTGGGACTACATATTTATGACTCTATCTCCATATTCAATATGCAGATACATATACATTTGTCAACCGTTGATGATGGCACATATCAGTAATATGGTTGAATGAACAAAAAGTAGGACATATTTCTCTTTTGGGTTTTATAGCTCCGAGCAACAGAGCAAAACAGAGTTGTTGCACACAAACAAATTATAATTTCCTCATTTAAATCACGGTATAATCAGATACATCCTAATAATAGCCAAGAAAAATAGCTCTCAGCTTTTTGTTGACTAGTCACGGATAGCTAAATATACACTCGTACGGTTATTATCATACATATTCATACGTTTGTGACATTGCAAAAAGGTTCCGTATCACTCTAATCGGTATAAACAATGCGTTATAGTGCATACCTTTTGTTTAGTGTTTTTAACTTCAAATAAGTAATACCATTTAAATAATATTAATAGTACATACTAGGGCTAGAACCAAATGGTACATGCCAGGGTCGAACTTGAGCATGCATGCTGCAGTGAATAAATAGTGACTTACTGAGTAATATTGTTTTCTCTTACTTTTCCCGCATCTATTGTCACACTCTTACACTTCGTCGTCCTCATATAGGAATTAACTTCTTGGGATTCCATTTCTTTTTTCTCGGTGTTTTAGCGACTTTATGTGCTTTTCACATTGTCCTTTTCTGTAAACATGTAAGTAACACTTGCATATTTCACAGTACACAGTTGTAGCTTTAACACTTTGGAAAACCCTGCACATTTTTTTTTAATTGATAAGCAAATGGGGCTGGCGTTTTAACCATCGTTATAATATCAATTAAGTGTAACAATCAGTAATGCACAATTACACGCGCGCGACCTTCAAAGGACTAAATAAATACGGAACCTGTTTTGCGTCGCAATCGTCCCGGCCCCCGCCCCGCTGGGCGAGCCACGGCCACCTGGGATACGGGATACCGATACGCGGCCGCCTGGAAGACGGTCGGCATCCGAGACTTTTGTTCTAGCCCTAGTACATACAAATGTATGTCGATAAAAAAAGGTCCTCAAAGTATGCCATGGAATCGATCCTGCACATTCTTGAATTATTACGCTTAGAACTATTAAGTTCTGAAGTTTTTATTATTTTAAGAAAATTACATTACTGTCATTGTCGTTGCATGACACACAATTAAACAAAAAACGAAAATCTGGTGATTGTCAAAGCCAGGCTAATGTTCCGATGCCATGTTCAGATTTCCACTGTACGCAAACTACAATGTTTGGGATCATTATCTTATTGTAGGATCGTGTTCATTGTTTTTGCCAAACCACTTCTTTGTTGACGAAGGCTCTTCTGGTACAACCGTTTCATTCTTTCAGCGTTAAGATTTCCGGTAAATATACATAATGTTCCAAATCCTCGCGTATGCACACATATGTACATATGTACATGGGTTTTAACCGGATGTATTACTTATCCATATTGGAATTGCTTAACACTTTATATGATGCTTCCAAATTCACGTGAAATAAATAAAATTTATTTTCATCCAGCATATTTCCTTTTTTGTAAAGTGTACCATAGATGTGAAAAAAAAAACATTAAATAAACTTATTTACAAAATACAAGCATATTAGTTCAGGAATGGCTCCAAATCGAGATTTTATTTCGTAACACTAAGAAACCTATTTGTCTTTACATCCATAAAATCAAATATAGTAGAGTAAAAAAAAGATTTATTACATCCGTTAACAGATTGGCAAACAGTCAAATACTATATTATATGTCATCATAACTGTCGTTAATTATACCAACAAAACAATGAATTTTACGTAATGGTAATAACTTTTAGGTATAATCGTTTTATTAAAAATCCACCTTTTACTGGAAATGTTTGGTGCTCTCTTTTCCTTGGCAACATTAAATTTAAATTCCATACTAACTTGTGGCATATCCTGGGTTGAATAAAAAATAAAACCCAAATATTTAAGAGATAACAACTCAAACAGCTTTGAAAGAAATAAATTATGTCACTTATAAAAACAGTAATCTAAGATTTTTATTTATATTCGTCACCATAATATGTTTTTGCTGATATCCCAACCATCAATTTGTATTTTCGACCCTATAATATTTTTCACAATATATCATTTTATAGCTTCTCCTTTTCTTATTTGGTGTTTAATTTAATTTTTAGTTTTTTTTTGTATTGTTAGGGTTTCGGTATTTATATTTTCTACTTTACAATATCAATTTCTAATCAAAGTACTTTGTATGAACTTTTAGAACGTGAAAGAAATAATTCAAATCCATTTTGTATTAAAAGAGGATCTGATGCCGATGTTAAAGCAAAGCTGCAAGAGTATTTTAATGCTTACTACTTTGACCGCGAGATGTCGTACCAGCCAATGTCAGATCCCAGTACATTCACGGTGGTGAAAGAATTTTAATTTTTAAAACCCATTAAACCCCGGGATCATGTTCAGCATCCCCAAAAATAAGGGAAAACACATGTTGATTACATTTTACACATTACACAGGATAACATTTTTTTTTTTGTTTTTACGCAAACAAGATTAGGTGTCTTATACGTATTTTTGGTCGCTGAAAAAGAATTCGTTGTCCGTTTCCCTCTATCACGTCTGGATTTTTGCGTAAATCAAGGAAATGTAACCTCAAAAGCATGTAAAAATAAAGCAGCATAAAAAACAAGTTTTGCAGCAGAAAGGCATTATACCATTCCATATGTTTTTTTTTTTGTATACTGAACACGATTTTGAGATCAGAATTGTTCCATAGGTCGTGCATTTACACATAACCTCAAAAAACATATTGCAATTGAAAAACATAAATACGTTTATCAAGTAAATTAGACGTTTAAGAAACGAAAACGTCTTGGGCAATTTTTCATATGCTAAGATTAAAACATAACCTCCAAATTGACTACATAAAATAAATACTTTTTTTTAGAGGTATGAGCAGTCAACCTCGTCACAAGTATAAAATATTTGCATATAAACATGCTTTTTTAAAAGATGAGTCCCCTCGCCTCTCACCATCGGGGTGCTTTTTTAAAAGGTGAGTCCCTTTTAAAAAAGCACCTAATGTTTTTTAACACGTGACCTAATGTTTTTTTAACCAACCGCCGAGTCAATCGTACTCGGCAGGTGCAAAATACTGAAACATTTGTTTTTGGTGAGGATTTGAAGGGATAAAACGTCGTCTTTTTTTTACTAACCAAAGGCGCAACGTTGGGGTTTGAATTTTAATCAAACAATTATAATATATGGTAAAAATATTAAAATAATTTCTACCAAATAAACAATTCGACACTTCTTAGGGTTGAAAACAATTTTCAACAGAGATATTGATTTTTTTCCAAACTTCACGACCTCACTGTATAATTTTGCAATAGAATAAAGGTGGAGATTTGAGAATGTTATAACGCAGGCAAATATGACAATATAGCGGCCAGGTTTTCGATGTTAGGAACACATCTCTTGTAGGTATCTCGGACACATTCTCGGACGCTGTAAATAACTGATCCGATGCTGCATCCACAACTGACCAAGTGCCTTAGTACTATTTATAGACCAGAGTAGCGTCACAGTCCGGCTCCCGTTCGTACACACTTAACTGTACGCGTTTGTTTGTAACAGTTCGCCGGTAAATTTATGCACCTAATCGAAAGTCTGCGTATTTTCGGGAAACTCAATAGCTCGATCACTAAGCCGATGCCAGGGCGGGGGAGGATGCCGTGGGACGCGCCGTTTAATGGGTTCGATCTCTGATTCATATTTAGGGTAAACATATCTGTTACAGATAGCATAGTCCAACAAAATAGCTGTGTAACAGTGTATGCGTTTAAAATAGAAATAAACTGCTCGTCAAAATTAGCGTAACACTTTTTAGATGAGCGCCATTTTCGTTCTGTTTGAGGTAGAGACTTGCGGTTTGAAAATTCCGGTAGCCTATAGGGTTGTTTTTAATGCCCTGTCGCTACACTGTGACTTAAACGGTTCGCCGTCCGCACCCCAAAAACCAACCCCATGTCGAAATTTGAATTCGCAAGATTTTAACGGCAAGTTAAAGAGTCCTACAAGATGGACTAAGAAGGACGCTGTCGGTAAAAACCTTATTCTGGCACACATTACGACCTCTCTAACAAGTCCTGAGCATTTGGTCGTTGCCTCACCCTTTCAACCAATTTCCATCCCCCGTGATTCATCCCTCTGCAGTTATGCTGGTTTTAACATGCTCTGACCACTGGTTGGCGGTTTCATTGATCCAAATACTGCTAAAATCAATTGGTCTGGAGTGTCACAACCAATTTTCACCCGCAGGCCAGAACCAGAGGGGTGGGGGTAGGTGTAGCCATGGTCTGGAGAGATGTTTGAATGGCCTGCGAGTGAAAATTGGTTGTGACACCCCAGACCAATTGATTTGAACAGCATTTGGATCAATGAAACCGCCAACCAGTGGTCTGAGCATGTTAAAACCAGCATAACTGCAGAGGGATGAATCACGGGGACTGGAAATTGGTTGAAAGGGTGAGGCAGCGAGCAAATACTCAGGACTTATTAGGGAGGTCGTAATGTGTGCAAGAACAGGGTTTTTACCAGACAGTGTCCTTCTTAGTCTATCTTGTAGGACTCTGAAGTTGCCGTCCAAATTTTGCAAATTCAAATTTCGACATGGGATTGGTTTTTGGGGCGTGGACGGCGAGCCGTTTAAGTCACAGTGTAGCGACTTCAGGACATTAAAAACAACCCTATAGGCTACCGGAATTTTCAAACCGCTAGCCACCGAAAATAGTCGAATTTGGTCGAAGTTCCTACGACTTTCGTAGGCCGAGTAATTAGATATTAAAAAAAGGGCAATTTTCGAAGGTTTTATTATTTTTTTTTTTGCAAAAAGTTGTGAACCGATTTAAATTTTTAAAAACTGATTTTCTTCGTCTTTTTCTGATTTCTGATTTCTTGTTTTTCTGAAATAATTTTTTTTTTGGTACTTGAAAAGTGAAAATAAAAACGGTTTTTCACACGTTTATGAATTTTGTTGGTTATGTTCCTACAAACCGATTTGATCCAAAACTAGTGCACTCCAATTACACTATTTTTTACCTAATTACCAATTTTGTTTTAACGCTTGAGGATTTTTTTTTTAAATCTTTCCTAGGCTAATATGTATAATTAAAGTTGTCAATGTCTAATTAAAATTATCCAATTAAATAACCTCCAATAAGCAGTCCATGTCGAAAGCATTCTTGTGTAGTAGTAACCACTAAAATTTCTTTTTAAGTGGGAACATTTTTACAAACAATACACGAGCAAGTCAATGTTGTTTTTCGAAAACGCGAATGTTTCAATAAATGCCACTTCCTGATCGTCACTTGTTTTCCCCCTAATTGTTTTCACCTTCGCAGCCCCTGTCTGAACCTATCTAGATGAGGTTATCCCAAATCGTTGGATAGGAAGAAGGGAATCAATTGAGTGGCCAGAACGATCTCCAGATCTGACACCCCAAGATTATTTTTTGTGGAGATAACGATTTATAATGTAAATTATTATTATACATTACTAGGCCCATGAACTTTCCTTGATAACGCGCTGTTACGCTGTCAACGGTACTAAATTCGAGAATTTAAGTTACACTTTTATTTTTTTAATTTCCCCTTATTTTTAGTCAATTTAGTGTTTATCTTTGAAGTCAGTTTTATTAAAAATCATTTTATGTGACTTACATACATACATCGACATTTACCTTATTGTACTTGGAAAAAGTGCGCTTTTCACTTTCACTATAAAAATGAGTATTGTTATTAAAAAAACAATTACGATGACGTCACACAGGTCTGCACCAAAAAATGCCAATTCATACGTATCTTTTGAGGTCTCCAAGGGATTTTTTCAAAACCAATCCAATTGACGGTTTTACAAATTGTATTCCCTATTTTTCGAAATCACCAATTATGAAGTAGAATTTTGAAAATAAATCTATACATATCTCGAAAACGGTTAGAGATAATAAACCAAATTTTGGTACAGGGTTTTGTAAAAAAAAAACACACACTTTTTGACCTCTTCTATGGAAGACAAATAATCGTTAGGTCTGTTTTATGTACAAATATAAAATAATATAAACTTTTATTTGTTAGGTTGAACTTATTTATAGTGATGTTGACATATTTACACAGTTACATATATTTTTTGCAACTTAACTCCGACTTATAAATAAAAACACTTAAATTTTATATGATAATATTTACAAGAGAATGGAACTGCTTGAAGAAACATCAAGTCTTTGCTAACCTTTTAAGGAACAACTTTTTCTTAATTTGCAATTGCAATATTTCTCCCACATGGTTTTAAATGTTAATGTCAACAAATATTATAATTAATTTATTTACACATTTAGAATGTGTAAATATTTGATATTTGCCGTTAATGTTAATTAGAATTTCCTATAACTGATGATTGGAAATCATCCGAATTAGCATTTGTATTTAAATCATCGATCAATTCAATCGAATTAACGTCGTTGTGTTCAAAATAAATTGTATGTTAATCTCACACATACCATAGAAATAATATCACACAAAGTCTTAAGCATGCACATATACAGGATGATCAAAACTTAAGGTAAGTTTAAGAACAAAGTATGGCCACTTTTCAAATATATCAGTGGAAATTTGAGTAACAAACCGAAATCTAAGTGAATTACTGAGAGCAGTAATAATGATATGGCACAAGTAAGTCACATATAATAAACTAGTCAAATAAATATATTAAATTTTTAAATACAAATTAAATATATTAGTATTTTAAAAATCACATACTTTAAAAATTACAAAAAAAAAGTATTGCTACAAAGTGGTCACTACTAAGAGTATTTGTAATTTTTTGTTTGGTCCAGAAACACTGTCTGATGCAGTTTATAATCATGAATACTTTTTTCTGTGTTAACTACTTATTGTATGTTGTTATAACCTTTGTACAAAATAGATAAATGAACCGATGACGCTATTAAATGAGTGCAGTGATACCACCACTCAGTTACACTGAAATAAAAACTACAATGGGATGTTTTATTGAATTTTAATTTTCACGCGTGAAATTCCTTGTTATACAGTTGGCAACAGATCCGAAGTAGCCGTGCTGTATTACTTGGTAGACATTTATTGACAGCTTGAAATTATCTGAACCTTACATTGGCATTAATAGTGGCTTGTGTATTTTTTTAACTTCAAACTTTTATCTTGCTTGAAAAACTATTATTTTCAGAACAATCAAAATACCCGATATGGTCGGAATGCCCGATGGTCTGTGGTAAGAACTCTAACATGATGTAGAAACAATTCTGTATTCTGTAAAATGTACAAATAATATTAAGTTTTTTACTTTTATTCGAGTTGAAATGATTATTCTATTGTTCCTGGTAAACAATATTTGCTACCAAACATGTTGCAACTCCAAACATCATATTCACTCTACGATTTATCATTTAGCGATCACGAGAGGCACTTTCCGAAAATTCGGTATTATCCGGCACCAATCAAGTACCGAACGTGTCGGATTATCGAAAGTCTACTGTATTACTACCTGAAGGCATTTGATTATATTTTTACTGCAATAGCAGGATTGTATGTAAATATATGGTGAGATAATGAGTATACATATAACTCGGGATATAACAGTTACTTGAAATACTTATTAAAAAATCACAATAGCAAATTTGCACTATATGTTGACTGTACGAGGTGTGTAAATTAAGTAATGACACCGGCAACGTAGCGCCCGATACAGCAACACTGCGGAGAAGGGACTTAGAATTGGACCTGGACTCGAGAGTCCAGGTTTTTCGGTAGTTTAAGGCATTCTCAGAAGGAAGAGAGTTGATTGAAGATGAACCGCGCAGCAGAAGGAGTTCATCTTCATCTTCAAGAACCGATGAAAATGTCGATCGAATACGGGATCTTGTGCGTTCAGATCGTTGGTTGCCGACAAGAATTATCAGGGAAGAGTTAAATTTGAATCACGCCATCACTGTTCATCATATTTTGATTAATGAATTGGGGATGAGAAAAATTTGCGCAAAAATGGTTCCAAAAAACCTTTCGGAAGAACAAAAGGATATCAGGAGAGAAAGGGGTCTTGACTTTTTGGAATCCGATTGAAAATGATCCCCATTTTATAGAACTGGTGATGAGACTTGGGTGTTTGAGTACGACCTGGAAACCAAGCACCAAAGCATGGAATGGCACACTTACAGCTCTCCAAGACCCAAAAAAAGCAAGAATGAGCAAGTCGAAGATCAAATGCATGCTGATTTGCTTTTTTGATAGCCAGGGAATTGTCCACAAAGAGTTTGTGCCTCCAGAACAAACAGTAAATCAACACTTTTACAGAGAGATTCATGAAAAACTTCGAAAAAGGGTCATGCGTGTGAGACCAAACATCAAGAACAACTGGATGTTGCATCACGACAATGCGCCTTGACACACAGTAAAAACATTTATGTGGCTCCTCAGCCTCCTTATTCGCCTGACTTGAGTCCCTGTGATTTTTTTCTCTTCCCGAGATTGAAAAATCACCTCGAGGGACATCGTTTTGGGACCATAGAAAACATTCAAACGGCTGTAACCGACCAACTGAAGGATATTCCAGTACATGAGTTCCAGCACTGCTATGAGGAATGGAAGAACCGTCTCCAGCGCTCTGTAGCTTCCCAAGGAAATTATTTTTAAGGAGGCAATACTGAATTGTAATTGTATTCGATTAAAAAAAAATAAAAAAATCAGTCCCGTTACTTAATTTACACACCTCGTATCAGTACACATCGAGTTGATCGTAATTAGTCCAAAGTATCACTTCAAGGTTACTCGAAACAAAGGGGTTTGAAAAATAGTAGTACAAGACAGACAAGTCGGTTCGCACAGTACTTACTATTATTTCGTTTTTAACTGATACACGTGTATAATTAATCCACTTTTTAATTATAGCAATAAAGAACAAAATTAAGCTGCAATATGAGAATTTAAATGCTTCGTTAATTTTTTATAGCTCCTTAGCCGCCTATGATAGATTTATGAGTGGAAGCCGACCAGATATTTGGAAATTCTTTTGGTCACTAGGTATTTCTAGATTGTTTTTGTGCGTGAATTTGTTTTGATTGTTCCTCTTTATAATACTGCCAACTCAGTTTTTCAATATCTATTTTTTTTCAATATACAAGTTTTTTTTTAAACTTTGACGTGGGTTATAAGAAATAACCGACGTCATTATAAATATTTTCGTTTTCTTTTAAAATACTTATACTTCGTTTGTTTTGTGGGTGTATCAACAACCTGCCAATAGACTTTGGATGGATTATTGATTATACGTATACAATTCATAAAGATAAATTCATTGATAGAAGTTAAAAGCTTGTGTCAGTAATTCGGCTCTTTGTTATAATTATTCACTATCTTGTGCGGCGGTGTGGATAATGCCATATATACATATAATAATGAAAAATTATTTTTTTGACATGACCATTCATAAGACATGATCATTCACCTAAAAATAGGTACCTACATAGAAACTGAAACAAAACTATGTACATTTTATTTAGAACATTTCATTTAACAAGTAGCATTTATATGCAACACTTGCAATGATACATATGCGAATAATATGTATTCCTAAGAACACAAAACTTTTTTGTTCGAGTCAGAAATGGGCGAAAAGTAGAAGAGAAATGGAAATATTCAATAGATTGTTTCGCAATGACTTCCATGGTACAGTGTCCAATTACAATACTTTCCAGTCTGCAGTGCGATGTTGTGTGTTTTTCGAGGTGGTTTCCAGGTGATTTAAGGGACTTCGCTAGTTATACGGTAAAAATGGTGAAATTTGCGTCCCGTTTTCTCAGCAACGACAGATTGTTGGGGACATGAATGTTTTGTGTGTTTACATCAGCATTTTTTGATTATTCATAAAACTATTATGGCATAATCTCTTTGTGGACAATTCATACATTCTCATACATCTTCATACTCAAACATTCAAGTCTCATCACCAGTAATTTCACAAGTTCCATAAAATGGGGATCCATTTTCAATCATTTCCAAAAAGTCAAGACACCTTTCTCTCCTGATGTGCTTTTGTTCCTGCGAAAGGTTTTTTTGGAACCATTTTTGCGCAGATTTTTCTCATCCCCAATTCTTAGTCAAAATCTGATGAACAGTGGTGTGATTCAAATTTAACTCTTCCCCGATCATTCTTGTCGACAACCAACGAATGGTTTACGAAAACAGTCACAAAGAACAAACAAATGACTCCAACAAGTTCAAACTTGCACTGAGGTAGAGGATTATATGTCAACCTACCGCCCTTCCAACCCGTCTCCGCAGTGTTGCTAGATCGGGCGCTACGTTGCCAGTCTCATTAATTAATTTACACACTCTGTACTTCAAGCTAGCTTGGAGATGTATAAGTTTAGGAATATCATTCTAGATATATTTAGAATATAGAGAGAGATATATAATACAGATATATGTATATTCTATATTAGAAATATTAGATTCTCGTGTAATCCCAGATTATAGAAAAAAAATCATCCTCATATCTTTCACAATGTTTTCAATTCGATCAGAAAGAGATGCCAGATTTGTTTGGACCAAGGTGGTAGACATATTCAGTAAATACTTTAAATTGTTTTTATAAATAGTAAGGCTTTAATGACAACTTGTTTTCTCAAATTGTAGAAATAATAACAAAGCTTTTCTAGTATTGGAACCCTTAAATTGATCATTGAGTTTGAAAGGTAATTAAGTTGACATGAGCTCATTACCAGTAAGTCTTCTTTTCCGTTAATATCAATTTCTTCCACAGTTTTTATTCAAACAGTAGGTAGCCATTATTTTGTCACAAAAATTATTAACATGCCTGCTTTACTTCAGACAGCTACAGAATATGGTAAAACAAAATGAAAAAATGTATGATGGATCTCTTGGAGACAATACCAACTTACTAGTTATTGTTCTGTTTTACCTAGAAACTTTTATATCAGTTTTATATCATAGTATTGGGTGGGCCGTCAATTGGTTTCTTTTTAAACTGAGTGTTATTTCTACATTTGCCGACACTGACGCGCTTGACGTTTGACATATATGTGGTGTCTAACCTCCGCTGTAAGAAATTGATAGTTTTATGCTTGAAGAACGTTGGGAAATATTGAAAAATCATTTCCAAAGTGAATGCTGTGTTGCAGAAACAGTAAGAAAATGGAGAACAATTTTTGGTCGAAATGAAGCTCCGTCAGCGCCTGGTGTAAGTTCTTAAGGAAAGTTCGTGAAACTGGCATGCTTATGGATAACAGAAGTCATCCATGTGCTCGCCCGGTGCGCACAGCGGAAAGAATTGCTGTTGTTGCCCAAAGTATGCGTGAAAACCCAAGAACCTCAATTCGTCACAGAGCACAACAACTTAATGTCAGTCGCACTTCTCTGAGGAGAATATTGCATAAAGCCCTCGGATTATTGGCTTACAAGTTGCAACTTACTCAAGAGGAAAAAGAAAATGACTATCTACTTCGTTATCGCTTCTCCGTGTGGGCTTTATATGAGTTTGAAAATGACGCCGATTTCAATCGAAAAATCATTTTTTCGGACGAAGCTCATTTTCATCTTGGAGGACATGTTAATAAACAGAACTGTAGGATTTGGGGTTCCGAAAATCCACACGTAGTCGTAGAGAAGCCAATGCATCCTGCAAGAGTGACTGTTTAGTGTGGGTTTTGGAGTGGTGGCATCATTGGTCCGAACTTCTTTCAAAATGAAGGTGGTAACAGCGTTACAGTAAATGGAATGCGTCACAGAGACATGTTAACTGATTTTTTTGTGGCCGCGATTGGACGAACTTTGGTTCCAGCAGGATGGAGCAACGTGTCACACAAGCCGTGAAACAATCGTTCTTTTGCACACTAAATTCGGTAACAGTGTTATCAGCCGTTTTGGAGACATTAATTGGCCATCGCACAGCTGCGATTTAACACCGTTGGACTATTTATTATGGGGACATGTTAAGAACCGTTGTTACTCCAACGATTCCAACGACAATAAAAACATCAATGGAGTTATTCGTGCAATAGAGCCACATATAATCGAAAATGTACTGCAAAATTGGGTGAAAAGAATAAACTATTGCCAAGCTAGCCGCGGCGGCCATTAAACTGGAATTGTTTTTCATAAATAATGGGAAGGCATACTTTCTTGAATAAAGCAACAATCATTTAAAAATATTCAACGATGTGGTTTTAATAGCAATTTTTAAAAAGAAACCATCTGATGGCCCACCCTATAGTAACCTCGGCAGTAACCATACTTTGTCATTACTTTATTTTTCTTCTGTTCCATTACTTCTTCCTTTTTCACAGTTTTCAGTCTACCAGTAGCTGTTATTGTACTATAAATTATAAATATTATAAAATACCATAACTATTATAAACCTCGGTAATAACCATACTTTTCCATTACTTTGTTTTTCTCAGTTTTCAGTCAACCAGTAGTTATTATTGCGTCACCCTAACCTCTATCATGCTTTCAGATAGTTGCAGAATGTTGTACAAATACTTCAAAATTTGTAACGCTTCAAAAGTCCCCTGATCGGAGACCTAATACCGACTTAATTATAATCGTTTTTCAGAAGAATTCAACGTTACGTAAACGTTCTTATGTAGGTCAAATAATTTAGATGACCGAAAAATAGATTTATAGTACAAGCGACCAAAAATACGTTTTAATGCAACACATATTGACCGGCGGCGTTTCACAACTGGAAAAAAAAAATACTGGCTTTACATAAAAAAATATATTTTTATCTCCAACTGTGACACATATGTGCGTGAGATACCGTACACATCTTTAAAAATAACGTGTTTATCGACGGCGCAGACGGGTGGAGCAAGTTACCACATGTAAATAAGATACGAGTGGGGTAAAAAAATCTCTCTCGAACATTTATCACATGGGTGCGTAATAAAATAAAATTATAATTAACCGAAACGTTCGGAATATCTGTGCAGCTACGTGGGCGTCGCGACGCCTGAAATAAACCGCGGTCGCGACGCCGACGCATTCTAGAGCCAGTGGCGTGGCCAAAACTCAGAGTAGAGGGTCGGAAAAAATAGACGGTATATTCGTGGAAAATTCATTACGTAAGTAGATGAACAAACGGAGTTTGATAAAAACTTTTGGTGAATATCACTGCTGCTTCCAAAATAACTTAAAATGCACCACTGTTCAAAGTTGACAGCTAACATCTGACGACTGTCAAATTTATTTAGATAATGGCCTAAATTGTTAATATTTCGAAAGATATCACTAAGAAATTATGTTCCTAATGACATTTTACGCCTGTATGCCGATTTTGAGCGAAACATTTTGACATCAATTGACATTGACATTTTCAATTTCCAAAAATATCACCCATTGTTTTTCAACTGTTTTTTTGTTAGTACAAAAATGTTTTTAATTACAATTTGGCTATCTTAATACGAAACTACTTACTACTTAAAAATAACAAACAATAAATCATTTTAAAAAAAGAAATTAACATACAAAAAAATCAGTAATAGCCATGGAATGCCGTTGCAAGTTGCATAAACCTTATAGGCCAGTCATTGGAGATCACAAGAAGGGCTTACCTGGAAATAACTCGGGAAGTTTTGGAATTTGGCAGGTTTGTAGGTTTGGGTATGTAGAACTAAAAATTCACAAAATTCACAATTCGAGACTTGCCGCCGGCGCCGCCATCTTGCCAAAATTGCCGCCAAAAACGGTTTTTTGCAATTCTCTCCAAAGCTATGAGTTTTTAGAAAAAAAAAATGTAAAACGAAAATTTAAAGGGAAATAACATACAAAAATTATGCTCATTATATTTTCGCTAAAGTTAACGGTTTAGGCTCAAGAGCTGATTAAATGACCACATATCCCGTTAACTTCCCTAAAATGCTTTTACCTATCTAATATGCGATTTTTCTTTTATGATAAAACGCTATTCAATTGAACTGTCGTTATATTTTCAGCTCCGTGTCTAATCGGCACATTCCTAGCCTGTGTGCAATTGCCGTTGCGCCTACTTGAATATCAACAAACCCCCTCCAGATAATGGTATGGCTGTTCAAAAAAAGCTGAAGAATGGGGTTGGAAGAAAACCCAAACTGGTATCACCCCAGTAACCACTTTGAAGGATCCTGCTCCCAAAGCACTACTTGTATTTTTATCATGTAAGTGCAAGACCAATTATTGTGGTAGAGCCTGCGGATGCATAAAAGCAGGATTAAAATGCTCCATGATTTGCGGTGTCTGCATCGGAAAGATCTGCGAAAATGTCACTCAACTGACGCTGAATTAATCAATTAATGAATTAATTGATTAATTCGTTTATTGGATAAAAGATACGCCACTGTTTCATGACAAAATTGTATAAAGCCTTGAAAAAGTAGTTTTGTGGAACCCTACTACACATTTGATTTCGGAAAAACGCCTCTATACAGGGTGATTCAGCTAACCCGTTCATTAAAAGTTTATGAACTTCCCATTGATATTTTTGAAAATTTGGAATCAGGGGTTAGCGGGGACGGTCTATTCAAATAAAGTACTTGTGTTTTTCTGACACTTCCGGTTATACCGGAAGTAGCTATCAACTTCTTTATTTTTAATGGAACACCCATTATGTTAATACATTTTTTGAATTCCCCTCCTAATTTTAGGGTCACTTTGTTAACAATTCCCTATACCTATCTTCAGCAGTTTTTGAGATATTTTAATTTTTTTGAAAAAATTAGGTTTTGTAGTATCCTATTGAAATACTCGTCACCGATTTAAAACAAAAGTTATAGTAGCAAACTTTGGGCTGCCCTTGGACGGAATATTAAGGTTTCAGGTGGTATGTAATTTGATGTTTTATTATTTACAGGGTGTCTAAAAAATCGAGTTCATTCTGACAAATTTCAACTGCTCAAAAAATGAGTTTTATTAAACGAAACACCCTGTATTTTATTGCTCTATGTGATGGAGAATTGAGTGATATTTCATTCTGTATTAGGATTCCCTATACTTATCTGCTACCGTTTTCTTGCTATCGAGGTATTTTTTCTTCGGATACCCATAGTTTTCCATTTCATTAAACTTCTGACTAGCGGGCCATGAAAATAAAAACAGTGTATCATTTATATTAATTCTTTATCATAAACAATGTTACAAAATTATTGAAAAAAAAAATCAAGTTCATTTAAAGTGGTATACACTCTAAATAAAATTACCTTAAATAAGTAAAAGCATATTTTAAACGGTTTGGAACTTACCATAGCCTAAACAATAAAACATATTAAAACTAATAACTAAATATTAACAACAATAACTAAACAACTAAATATAACAATAATAACTAAATATTAGCAACCTAATTGTTAATATTTAGTTATCATTTTTAATATGTTTTATTGTTTAGGCTATGGTAAGTTCCAAACTGTTTAAAATATGCTTTTATTCATTTTAAGGTAATTTTATTTAGAGGGTGTATACCACTTTAAATGAACTTGATTTTTTTCCAATAATTTTGTAACATTGTTTATGATAAAAAATTAATATAAATGATACATTGTTTTTATTTTCGTGGCCCGCTAGTCAGAAGTAATTTAATAAAATGGAAAACTATGGTATCGAAGAAAAAATACCTCGACAGCATGAAAACGGTAGCAGATAGGTATAGGGAATCCTAATACAGAATGAAAGATCACTCAATTCTCCATCACATAGAACAATAAAATACAGGGTATTCTATTTAAGAAAACTCACTTTTCAGCAGTTGAAATTTGTCAGAATGAACTCGATTTTTTAGACACCCTGTAAATAATAAAACATCAAATTACATACCACCTGAAACCTTAATATTCCGCTCAAGGGCAGCCCAAAGTTTGTTACTATAACTTTTGGTTTGAATTTGTGACAAGCATTTCAATAGGATACTACAAAACCTATTTTTTTTCAAAAAAATTAAAATATCTCAAAAACTGCTGAAGATAGGTATAGGGAATTGTTAACAAAGTCAAACTAAAATTAGGAGAGGAATTTAAAAATGTATTGATATACTGGGTGTTCCATTTAAAATAAGGAAGTTGATAGCTACTTCCGGTATAACCGGAAGTGGCGGAATAACACAAGTACTTTAGTTGAATAGACCGTCCCCGCTAACCCCTGATTTCAAATTTTCAAAAATAAATTTCAATAGGAAGTTCATCAACTTTTAACGAACGGGTTAGCTGAATCACCCTGTATAAAACTAACGCAAAATGTTAATCTTTACGAAAACTTTTTGCCCTAAAAGGTTAATTTAGCGAAAATATGCTAAGCATTTTTTTTATATGAAATTTCGTCCTCTTTAATTTTGTTCTCTACATATTTTTTCGAAAAACGCATAGTTTTGGAAATAATTGCGAAAAACCGTTTTTGGCGGCCATTTTGGCTAGATGGCAGCTCCGGCGGTAAGTCTCGAATTGTGCATTTTATGAATTTTAGTTCTACATACCCAAACCTGCCAAATTCCAAAACTTCCCGAGTTATTTCCAGGTAAAAATCCACAATTACTGGCCTATTAGATATCTGCATGAATTCCTTCATTTTCCATGCATTTTTCAGTTAGGCGGTTAAATTCCCTAACAGAATTTAGTAAGAACCGACTAGGAATATTTGTACCTGCATATTTCTCTTATAACATTTTCTAAATGACCCACATTTTGAAAAGGCCTCCTTTGGTACACTTGTTCCTTTAAATATCCCCAAAAGAAAAAGTCCATTATGGTCAAATCTGGGGAACGCGGTAGCCAAAAAAATTCCGAAAACCTCCCGACCCGTTTTCCAAGATGTTTAGAAATTCTCTGACTTCAGTAGTAGAGTGAATTGCCGCTCCGTCTCACAGTGATGGAAAATGGAAACAATTCGACCCTCGCGGCTGTATTAATCGTAATTTCATGAACTTTTTTTATCTTCCTTAAAATTCAATGTTATTTCATTGGGAAGTGCGAAAAATTTGAAATTCAGTAAGGCATTTTTGCTAAAAAAAAAACCTAAAAGGGGTGTTTTTTGCATTTTTAGGGGTGTTCTTACCATTTTAGAGATGCGGGACCCCAATTTTCGTAATCAGCGACCCAAGAAATGTATATTAGAAATAGTCTCTATTTGTGGCGTAAATTGCAACGTTTCTCCTCGCGTTTTGAATGAACTAGGTATAATGCCTCAATTATTAGTTTTTTTTCTGGTTTATAAAAATGCCTTACTGAATTTCATTTTTCGAATTTCACTATTTTGCACTTCCCAAAGAAATAACATTAAATTCTAAGAAGAATAAAAAAAACATGAAATTACTATTAATACAGCTTTTTTTTTCCTCTCTTGGGTTCTTTTGGAAAAAACAAAAGGGGTCTTTCCCTCAACGACTTTCTTCCACAATTGCTGCAATTTCGTGGCGAATAATAAAGTTGAAATATCCTCTAGCATTTAAATTTTGTCGAAAAAAATAAGATCCGATCTCAGTCAGTCTCAATCAGTCTTCCATTAAAAACACCGCACCACACATTGGTTTTAAAAGAAAATTGGGATTTTCATCAGCCCACCATCGGCAATTCTGAGAGGATACTAGGAGGTAAAAGTGGCTTCGTCCGTAAACATAATGTATTTTGAGAAATGTATATTGTTGCAATCTCACCTTGTATTAGCGCAAAGAATTCAAATCTTGGGGCAAAGTCTCATTCTTTTAACGTATTAATAAATTTAGGCTTATAAGGGTGATAACGGTGTTTCTTTAAAATTCTCCATAAAGTTGTATTTGTTACATGTGTCCTTTCCGCTGCTGCAGCTACAGAAGTAACCTTGCTCCACAACTTCTAGCAAAACATCTTCCTTTTCCACAACTTTTCATGCACAATGCGTTTTTTTAAAATTATTGTTCACTGTTGTATTACTCACAATTATTTTTCGAAATATTAACAATTTAGGCCATTTTCTAAAGATTTCTTTTGGAATATCACAAACTGTCAAAATTGCCAGATGATAGCTGTCAACTTTGAATTGGTGCGTTTTAAGTTATTTTGGAAGAAGAAATGATTGTCACCAAAAGTTTTTATCAAACACTAATATTAAAAAAAATCCAATGACGGTATTTAACAACTAAAAAAATTAAATGTCGGTGTATCTGTTAATGCTGTTTGTATTTATCTTGTCGAAGTTGTTGAACTAAAATTAGTTTATTAGTCATCACTGTTGTTGCTTTATCAAGGATTCTTTCGATATAATTTGAAGTTAATGAACTAATTAGTAAGTGAACGAAGTTGGTGGAAACATCACCGGACACAACAAAGGAATTTTCAAGATATACATATTTAAAGTTAATGTATGGTTCACGTAGGGAGATTGCTGAGTCGCCCACATTTCTAGAATATATACTCCTATAACAAAGAAGAAATATCTGATTCCACCAAGACGTGCCCCTCCACATAATCCCCGTTTTGTGTCGAATCGTCTGAATCAAGTGTTCGAAAACTCCTGGATAGGTAAGCCCGGAATTGTTCGGTGTACAGCAAGATTCCCGACTTATATCCGATTAAATACTATTTTCGGAAAGGGGTAATTTCCATTTTTTCAAACGTTATATTTTTTAGTGATATCTTAATCGGAATCATAAAATAATCAAAGGTACACTACTAGGATACGCCACTGTTTCGATTAACAGGGCTGAAAATATCCCCGTAAATACGGAGTAACGTGATTCTAATAATCAGCAAATTATATTTACGCGACACCGGAACAGTGTCATATTTCTACACATACAAGTATAATTATTCTGAATAAATTTGTGTAAAATGCTTGCGTACAATTTGTTTCAGAATATATACATAGGTATGTATATGGGGTATTTCACGCCAACTAAGTGAAGTCAAAAAAAAAATTCTGTGTGAAACATCACAATCGATAGTACTTGCTAAAAAACTAACTTCCCTAAAATTTTAGATTTTTTGTGAGCCACAAGGAGAGGGATGGTGAGGGGTGAGAAAATACAAATTTTCGTTTCGACTAAAATTTCATCTTTCTCAATTAAAAAAATTAAAAAAGAAAGTTGCAATGTTTTTCGATGTTTTTTTTTTTGTGGAATACGATAAAAATATTTTCAAAATTATTGGGGGTAGTTTTCACCCTTATTTTGAGGATTGAAAGTTTAAAATCGAAATTTCGAAGTGACGATTTTTTTTTTAATTTTTTTTTATTTTTTTTTTTGTACTTTCGATTAATTTTTAATTCATAATGGGCGTCGACCAGGAACTGGCCCAAAGGTGAAAAAACGTGGTTTTAGCGTATTTTCTCATCCTGTGAGAGTAAATGGCAAGTGAATAATATATTCCAAGGTTTTTGGGGTCGCTGATTACGAATCTAACGTCAGATTTTCAAAAAACAAAAATGGCGGATCCAGTATGGCAGTCAACTTTTAAAAAATGGCTATATTTTTAAATTTAAAAAATACCACCGTATTCTACGGGAAATTTTCTACGTTAGAATCGTAATCAGCGACCCCAAAAACCTTGGAATATATTATTCACTTGCCATTTACTATCTCACAGGATGAGAAAATACGCTAAAACCACGTTTTTTCACCTTTGGGCCGTTTTTTGGGCCAGTTCCTGGTCGACGCCCATTATGAATTAAAAATTAATCCAAAGTACAAAAAAAAAAAAAAAAAAAAAAAAAAATAAAAAAATGTGTCATACTTTTCGAAATTTCGATTTTAAATTTTCAATCCTCAAAATAAGGGTGAAACCTACCCCTAATAATTTTGACAATATTTTTATCGTATTCTACGCAAAAAAAAAAACATCGAAAACCATTGCAACCTTCTTTTTAATTTTCTTCATTTTTTTATTGAGAAAGATTGAAATTTTAGGTTCGAAACGAAAATTTGTATTTCCTCACACTCACCATCCCTCTCCTTGTGGCTCAAAAAATCTAAAATTGTAGGGGTTAGTTTTTTAGCAAGTACTATCGATTGTGATATGTTGCAAACAGAATTTTTTTTTTTGACCTCACTTGGCGTGAAATGCATATGTATTTAAAATACACACGTTTATCAGATGCTTTTATGGGTTTTGGGGTTAAAGGAATTCAAGTATTTACGTATACACTCTTAAAACTGTCCTACTGATTTTTTTTTAGGGTTAATCTTCAGAAGTGTAGAAAATTGAATGTTGAAATTATGATTCCCTATATATACCAGGTGTCCCATTTTAAAACAACCACTATGAATAACCCTGTAGAATAACCGCCAATCCAAAAATGACTTTAACAAAAAGTTGTTTGGTTTGAGGGGGACCATGTGATCCAGCACCTTATCCGACATCCTGATACGGCTCTGGGGCACCCATTTTTTTTTTGGGGGGAGCCCCCAATTTTCATTGCAGAATCTTGCAGAAGTTCTACGGGAAAAAATACGTCCAAAATAGGTTTTTGAAGTAATTTTCTTGACATCCGGACTTCATCCGAGCTCCTTACGAATGCTTATACATGCTTTTTTTCAAATATTTGTGGCTCCCATGATCTCGAATTCACGAGATGTTCGAGAAAAGGCATAAATAAACCTATTTTGGATGTATTTTTCCCGTAGATTCAGATTCTGCAATGAAAATTGGGAGTTCCCATTAAAAAAAAAAATGCCCTCAGGGCCGTATCAGGATGCCGGATAAGGTTCTGGATCACATGGTCAGATGGTCCCCTCCAAAACAAACAACTTTTGTTAAAGTCATATTTGGATTGGTCATTTTGGAGTTATTCATGTGGATGTTTTAAAATGGGACACCTGGTATATATACAGTGTCAGACAAAAGTTAAGTAACTAAGGCAAGTTGTACATATTTAATGGTATAACACAATAAAAATGTAAAAATAAGACAAAACATTTATCATATAACAGTAGGTCATATTCTTACAGGAAGTCATGTTTCAACAGAATTATGTTATTTGCACACTAGTAAGAGATACATCAAATCAACAGTTATGATGGCTGTAAAAGAGGTGACAAAAGTTAAGCAACTTATATTAAATACAATAATATTAATAGTCTATTGCATAGCCTTTATGTTTAATGACTTCAGCACACCTTCGGGGCATAGACTCAATCAACTTGGTATCTGTGTCCACTCTCGCGACAAAGCCTCATACAATGCTTCAATATTGGAGTACCTGTTGTTATCCCGAATTCGACGGTTAACAATCTCCCACAGATTCTCAATAGGATTGAGATTGGGTATTGCGAGGGCCATAAAAGTACTGTAAGTTTGTTGTCCACGAACCATTGTTTAACGATATTTGCAATGTGCTTTGGATCGTTGTCATGTTGGTATATCCAACGGAGAGGCATTTCCTCCTCTGCAAAGGGTAACATGACGTGTTTTAAAATATCCAGGTATTGAAAACGAGCCATAATACCCGTTATTTTATGCACAGCGGTCCCATACCATTGGCCGAAAAACAACCCCGTACAAAAACACTCCCACTGCCATGTTTTACATACTTACGGTAATAATGAGGGTCCAACCGCTTACGTCTTGAATGCCATACACGCTGCATACCATCAGAATCTATTAAATTAAATTTAGATTCATCACTGTGATGAATCACTGACGTCATCGCTGACCTACTGTTATATGATAAAGGTTTTGTCCGATTTTTACATTTTATTGTGTTATACCATTAAATATGTACTTGTCTTAGTTGTTTAACTTTTGTCTGACACTGTATATATCTACTATTAATATGAGCTTGTTGTATTTCATATCTTTTTTTGTAATTCCTTCGGTTTTAGTAAAAACAAAAACGATTATGCATACAGTGTCTGCAGATTTTTTGGGTCTAATAATATTACGATTTAATCAAATTTACTTATCAAAAACTAATATTACATTCGGTACTAGTTATAATTTTACAACTTATTTTGACCTAAAATACGTCTCTTAAGTTAAAATTCCCAGTTACCAAAAGTTTGTGCAAATGTGGTAGTTGGTTTTTTAAAAAGTTAAAAAACAGAATTATAACTTTGACGAGCCAAGATACAGTGTATATCTTAGCTACTATCATCTTTTGGACACATGTAAGTTTGGTTAAAATAACAATATTTTTATCCAAAAATTCTACAGCTTTACCGTGTATTATTATCAAAACGTTACCCTGTATACTCAAAATTAATCAATACATCAAACAGCGTGATTCTAAAATAAGAAATTCATATAATATTTTTTTAACATATGTTTGTACATCAAGAACGTCAATTCTAGAACGTACTGTACAGTTATGAGTATTCAGCGAGCAGCTGTTTGACTTGGACGTCTGTCAAAAAATAAATTATCATATATTTTGTTAAAAGTGTTGAAAGTTATGACGAATCGACGATAGAGAGATATAGACGACCTTGCACCAGTATTTTTTTTAGTTTCAATTCGATTTAAAAAAAGTTACACTGGGATTAAGCGATAAAATTTCATCTTATAAATCTAGTTCTCCAATTAAATCTGGAGATAACAATTTAAGTAATTTATTTAATGTTGGATTTATTTTAAAGTCAAGGTTGTTTTACCGTTACCTTTTTATTTTGAGACTTTCATAATCGTGAGAATGTAATACAAAATCCACAACTGAATTATTTCCCTTTGAAAGCTGAATTTGAACATACGAGTTGTGTAAATTAAGTAATGAGACTGGCAACGTAGCGCCCGATCTGGCAACATTGCAGACATGGGACTTGGAAGGGCGGTAGGTTAACATGTTTGTTAACAACCTTCAATACAAGTTTGAACCTGTTAGTCATTTTTGTGTTTTTTGGGTTTTTTCTAGTGCGTTTTAAAAATTAGTGACATTAATCTTGAGCAACGGTGTGCTATCAGGTTTTGCTTCAGACTGGGATACAGCGCAACGGATACTTTTGCAAAACTTTAACACGCCTACGGAGTGTTTTTTTCAAGAGCCCAGATTTTTCGGTGGTTTAAGGCATTATCAGAAGAAAGAGAGTCGATTTAACCCGTTTCGGCCGAAAACGCCACTCCCGGTACATCGCTCTTCAACGCCTCATAACTAATACTATTTGCGACAGAAAAACTTGACAGGGACATATTTTTTAAGTTTAAGACGTGCCCTTTCCGATGATGTCCATGAAACTCCTCCAAAAAATTATTAATTATGAAAAAAAGCAGTTAAAAGCAAAAACACGATTTTTTTGCACATTTTTTTTTAAATCAAATTTTCAAGGGGTTTCCGGTCTGCAATGGACCTGGAACCTCACTAACCGGTGGAATAAACGTTTGAGCTTTAAGTATATGTGGTTTAAAGATCGATTTTTTGCCTTATGCGTTCAAAATGGTGCCTCAACTGCAAAATTTTTGCGTAAAAATTCAAGAATTTTTTTATTGGAAAATGATGCACTTTTACAAAAAATTGTCAAAAACAAAATGTGTTCCTAAAATCACAACGAATGCACTAGAATTGTTTTGTGTCAGTTAGTTTTTTTAGAAGTCAATTTTTGCAAAATTTAAAAAATCGCTTTAAAAAATCTAAAAAAGTATAGTATATAAAAAAAGTGTATGTATAGTATATAAAAATAGTGCATTCTTTGGTTGATTTTAAGAACTTTTTTTTTGACAATTTATAGTAAAAATGCATTGTTTTCGAGAAAAAATATCAAATTAGTATCGAAATTTATAAATTTTTTTCTCGAAACCAATGCATTTTTACAATGCATTCAAATATATACATATAAAGGAAAGCTTGAAAAAAAGAAAGAGATATTTTTTTAAATGGAACACCCTGTATATTTTTCCATAGATCGATAGTTCACATTCTTCCCTTTTTAAATACCCATTTAGGGTTTGCCTATATTTGGTTAAGCGCTTTTTTGAAATATGTTAAATTATAATATAAATTTTGGGAGAAATTTAAATTTAGGTGCACGTGATAAGAATTTTGTTGCTACAGTTGGAAGATAGCTATGTAACGTTGTGCAACCTGATAACTGCATCTCTGGAACGTACTTTTTCCATGACTCACGAAATGGTTGTTTAACGAGTACATTCAGTGGTCCTACATCACAGGCACTTGGCATTAAAAGTAAGTCGAACATAAACTGAATTCTCAAGGGCATACCCTATTTTTTATTTTTACGTTTAACACTATGTATGTGACGGCCATAATCAGTTTTTCCTTACAGACTCTACACATTACGGTCGCACCAACATAAAATAAACTTTCGAAATCACCGGTGAATTTATTTACGTTGTCAAAAATTGTAGTTGTGGGGTTGTGTTACATTTTGTTATTAATGATAATGTAATACTCACGCCGACGACATAAACACCCCGAACACACGCACGCCGCAATAATAATATTGAGGCGATCGGCCAACTCTATACATTAATAATAGTGAATCAGTAGTTCCAGCTGGCATGCTTTTAAATATTATGAAATATTAAAACTGGCACCAGTACTTTACCGCGTTAAACTCAGACTATTGGTATGTGCGATAACTAGTTTTAACAGTTAAACTTTTATTAAGTAATCAATGTATTGTGCGTCAGAAATGAGGAATTGATTGAAACATTTTTCGGTTAGATTAGATTAGAAGGTTGTGGAACGATTGTCAACAAATACCAAATATGCATCCAGAAAATAACTACTTAATGTTTATTTTTCCTCTTGACTTGACCTTCAAAAGAGAACAGACGGTGCATTTGGAGAATTTTGACCCCTAATATTTTTCTTTAGATAAGAAATTTAAACCTTTATTTCTTGTGAGGTATTTAAGTTTACCACCATTCATATTTGGGTAGAAATGGATGTAATGTTCTTTCGGACTTTTCGATTTAAGATATTAATTGGAAATCCCATGCGCTTCAATACCATAACAGTAGTATGTTAACGAAGTAATAACAAAGGTAAAAGACAACAATGGAAATGGTCTGCACAATCAAGAAGTATGGCGTACCTTCATGTTTTAAAATGTTTCTCAACAATTTGTTAGCAGACCTTAAATCGAGTTCATATGAAAGTATACTTCATTTGTGTTATTTTTGTATATACTTTTTTCTAAATATAAAAATTGGTTAGGTGCTAAAAACAGCAAACAAGAAACATTGACGGGACAATTTGATTTTTAAATGATTTACATAGTTTTATTATTTTTCATTTTAACAGTTAGAGTTAACCCTTAATATGTATATGTACTTATGTACATATGTACTTACATAGGTATGCTACAACTAATTTTTAAAACTAATAGTGATGATTTTCTTCAGTTCATTATACTATAGTTGAAATTTTAATGAATATTGATGAATGAACATTGATTGCATGAACTGAACCTGAACAATGAATGGAACAAAAAGAGTTTCGATAGAAACAACCAGATTTTCAGTTAAAAAAACTTATTTCAGTGTCCTTTAAAAGCTTCGGTTATATTTAAGACATAACAAACTTCGTTTGAAATTTACACAAAATTTAAAGTACCTACTCAAATTTCTTAGCAAATGTACTTTTTAGTTTATTTAAGCACAATGGCAATTCTAAAAGTAGTTGGAGAAACAAAACAAAATATACATACAGTGTTCCACCTAAGACCTGTCATCGTATAGTGTGTTTCATTTAAAATAATGAAGTGTATATAGAAGACTACAAAAATGCACCACATAATTTTAGGCAACTTTAATTTGACGCATGTTTTTCGCAAATTTCCAATAACACCCCGTTTGTATGTATTAACGAACAGTTTTAACACTATGAAGCATTTTAAGCTTTGAAGTTTTTTATACAATTGGTATCGAAATTAATAACATTAGAATGAATAAAAAGTTTTAATCTTCTCCTGAAGATGCCAACTTAGTTGGCGAAACGCGCGTCGAGAAAAGTATAGTAGTTCGGTGTTTCGTGGAAAACGTGCAGTTTTTTGTTTCTACGCCGAAGATTCCAATAACCACTCCCGGATTAGAACGAATAATTAAAAAAATCGAACAAACTGAGTATGAATTTGAGGTATGGATATAAATGTAAGATGTGTATCTACATATAGCTATCTCTACAGTTAGAGGATTTCAGAAGTGTGTGAATGAATCATACACTTCAACATTCTATCACTAATGCTTTCTCTTTACTGTAAAATATTTCCAAAAAGTACACACCATGTGGGAAATATTTTCATCTTTTAAGTGAATACTATTTCAGAAAAACGTTAGGGTCGTGTAAAACAAAACAAAATAGACGTATAAAACATATACTGCAAGCTTGTTACCTATTAAAGCTGAGATTGAAAATTGAAAACCCAAAAAAATAGCTTTATACTTATATTTGAACTTTTGAAAATGTTAGGAAAAAATTTTGAGAATTTTGTTGAGAAGTGTTTCAAGTCAATTTTCTACAATTTACTACAGTTTCCATTTTTAAGTCTTGTTACATTTTTTGAAAATCAACATGTGTTTTATAGCCAAAAATTAGTATTTATAAAAAAATAAGATTTTTAATCAGAAAATAAACGTAAATGAAAAATGTTACTTCATAAGATCAATTTACAATTAGTATAAAACACATGTCGACTACTTTCAAGGTCAAAAAAATATCACATGATCCTGCTTATAAAAAAAATAAGAAACACTAAATTGCGGAGTACCAACTTCAAACTTGATATATGTATGTATGTACGTCCAAAGTGAAATTCTGAAGAACATTCTTTTCTTCAGGTTTTTCGAAATATTTACATTTGACATGTACCAAGGGTAGCTAAGACCATCTGTGTACCTCATATTTTTTTAACAAACCTTTTCTTCAAAAAACTTTTTTCTGAAATGAGTTTTCAGGTCTCAGTTTTACGCCTCACATAAACCTAAAAAAACTTGTCTCAAACAGTAAACAGAAAAAAACTAAACAGTAAAAAAACTATTTGTAATGCATGCGTATGCAGAATAATTAAAACTCATATTATACCAGATATTATGTAATTCCTACTAGGTACACTGTTTGCATTATATCAAGAAAATAGTCCGCACTTATTTTAAAACAGAATAACATAAAAGCAAATGTGTGTATGTAGCGTACACCTACACCTACTCAGTATTTTATTTTAATACGCCTGGATGCTGTTACATAAAAGATTTTAAATGCTTATTTTAATCGTTTCGAAAAAATATGTAGCCACATTAAAACTTCAGAAATCCGGTTTAAAATACCCGCGAGGCACATCAACTAAGGGCAACGACGATCGATGATCGACACAAGCAATATTTTAAGTTCATCTGAAGATTTTGCATACGACTTGTGAAGTTAGACATTGCACTTCGCAAAAATTTCCGGAAAGCTGAATTTTGGTAATGACGATGGTATTGTGGTTTTCAAGAAACTGTCAATAGTGCTCGTCGATCAGAGTGCCGTTAAAAATGTTATGCGGGGTTAAAGGTCACCAAAAAACAAGTATTTGAGAATGGTCTCTTTAACGGTCACTTTTATAGAAAAAATCGATTATCAAATTTGCAGCTTAGGAAATCTTCTACAAACAGATGTTTTTTAACTTTTATTCATAGGATCAACCGTCTCGAAGATAAAGGATGTCCCAAAATTGACGATTTTAATTAAATAGAAACCAGTTTTTTTTTTCAATTGTATTTTTTTTTTTATTGAAACATAATGTACATAGGATAGGGTAATGTATAGAATAGCACATCGGGCAAATGACCTTCACGGCTTTGCTGGCACATACGCACTCTTTTGTCGAAATTTTCCATGGCTATTTTGCATAAATGTGGCTGAATTTCGTTGATGCAGCGTTGAATCTCCTCCTTCAATGCACGGGTGAATGTGGGCTTGTTGACATAGACATTTGACTTCAAATAACCCCATAGAAAGAAATCCAATGGTGTTAAATTACATGATCTAGGAGGTCAATTCTGATCACCGAAACGAGAGAGTACAAGACCAGGAAATGTCTCATGCAGCATGCAGTAATTGGATTGTTTTACGGGCTGTATAGTCCACGCAAATTAGACGAAAAAATAGCGAATAGAAGAAAAAAATCATATACAAATTATATTTGGGCTATGCATAGTTCATAGGGGTAGAAGTAAGGATCCGAAAAGTTCCCACCTTACCCGTTGATGGAAACACCCTTTTTGGGGCGAAAAACACCCCTAGACAGGACTTAGTTACGATTATTCTCATTTTTCTTCGAATCCGTCATTCCCACGAAAAACAGGTATAGAAACAAAAATATTCCTCATTAAATTCTACACAAAAAATTTCTGAGGTCGATTTGCGTACTCCCTACCGTTTTGTCGCTATCGACGTTCATAGTACGGGGTAGTTTGGAGCGCTCGGCGAAAATCGGTGGTACGCGATTTTTCACACCGAATATCTCCGAAACGGCTACTTTGACGTCAAAAATGGTAATAATGAAATTTTTTATTACCCTTGTTGAATTTTCTCGCTTTTATCCACGTGTACTTCATATTTTTAATATATTTTTTATCGCCCAAATTCTTTCAATTTTTTTTTTGCAACGAAATGTGCGACATTTTGGCGGAACAAAGACAAAATATTCATAAGCGTATACCAATGTTTGACGTTCGCAGGAAAGAATTGAAAGTGAGCATTTTACAGAGATGCACCCAGAGAAATGATTCGACTTTGGGAGACGATGAGACATTCGACTTTAGAGAATGCCAGGGAAACATAAAGGAGAGGATATACAGTTCTCGCGATTTACAGTCCTCGGATGTATTGAGAAACTGTAAGGAAACTGTGCTGATTGCAGATGCATTTAGTGGTTGCGACACTACTTCTGCTTTGTTCGGTAAAGGCAAAGCACAAACTATAAGCATACTTAATAACAGAAGATATTTGGATGACATTGTGCCTATATTTAACAACCCTCAATCAATACAAGAAGAAGTCGCAACTGCTGAAGAGCGTTTCACGATGGCGTTATATAAAGCTCCAAAGAAAGAGAAATCTTTAAACAGACATAGATTTCACATTCAAAGAATTTGTTGGACAATCATGTAACGCTGTACTATTATCGAGACTACCGCCAACGTCTGCCGCTTCTCATCAGCATGCTTATAGGGTTTTTCATCAAATTCAGTTATGGAGAGGAATAAACCTTGATCCGACACAATGGGGTTGGAAAAAAACTGACACCATTCTTTCACCCATTTTTACACCTAAGGCACCAGCTCCGTCTTCCGTTCTACAACCATATCTTGCAACTGCAGGATGGGTTGCGGGAAACGATGCGCGTGTGTAAAAGTAGGATTGCGCTGCTCAACCATGTGCTCCAACTGTCACGGACAAGGCTGCTTAAATTCACCTACCGAAGATGAATTGATTGAAGAAAACCCTATCGACGACTGATCTTGCAGCAAGCTCCTTATTTTTTTGTTCAGTTGGCTCATTTTTCGTTATAACAAGTGCTGTGGTATATCTCTGAATATTTCTTTTTTGCAGCTAAAACACGAAAAAGTTGACGTTATGATCGCGACTTAAGCGAGACTAAATTTCGCTACTTAAGCGAGGTGATGATGCACGGATTTGGTGAATTAAGAGGGATTCGAGTGTATTAAAATCCAGCTCTCCGGGAACTTTTCCGAGGCTAGACTCTTTTTATGTTCAATTTGTCTGACTATACAACGTTAATTAACTTATAAATAAAGCTTCAGTATATGATAATACGAATGCGTTGTAAATTCGAGGAACCACGAGAAAATCCGATTATTTCATCATTTATATGATTATTTTTTTTAAAAGGGATTTATGAAGATTAGAAATTTGTAAGCAGAAAGAATCCGTAGGAAAAAAACTAGTTTTTATTGTCGAACATAGTTTATCATGCAGGAATTCTACAAATAAAAAACCGATGCTTAAAGAATTACTGTTTCCTCTACAACATTTGACCTCACAGTAGGCTTTGTCAATTTGAACGTACGTCTTTGATAGACGTTCAAATCTTCCTTCAGAAACGATCGGAAAGTTAATACAATAGAGTAGTTAATAGACATATTCTGTCAAGTTAGTTTCAAGAACAGTTATCGTATGTGGTTGTGAATAATACCTACTACAAAACGTCGAAGTGTCTCTTTCCAACATTATTCAACTGTTTAGGAAAATAGGGTGTGTGAAAAGAAAGAAAATGGCCGACCTACAGTAACAGTACGAACGGAGGATGTGAAAGAAAATCTGCATCAAGTTCTGGAAGATGATCCTAAAACTTATGTTACTGTCGCAGTGAACCATTGTGTATGTTGGTACCTACCATACTGTTTTAAAAAACATGTTTCCCTGCCCTTTAACGTATCACGAACTTCGAGAAGTCTATTACCCTCGTAGAGCAGAGTTGTTGAGCACGTCAGTCGTTTTTAAATAATCTTGGTCGCAACAATCTGGACACAATTTTCTTCTTCGATGAAGCATGGCTTCGTCTAAGTGGTTATGAAAATTCGGAGAATATGAGAATATGGTGTTCTTGTTTTTATCGAACCCTCCGATCATGACAGAAAGTTGGTGTTTGTTGTGTTATCAGTCGAAGGACAATAATTGACACAATTTTCGTTAATGGAACTCTGAACGATCGATATAGAGAAGACATTTCCTTCGTGAATAGGTTGGACAATGACGAAAAGCGTTCTGCGGGTGAGACAATGGTAATGTTGCAGAATATTTTCCATAATTTTGGTGAGCGTAAATTCATAATGAATTACCACCACGATTCTGTGACATAACACCATGTGATTTCTTTTTATAGCCGTATATTCACCGATCACAATTTTCCAACTTCTTATTAATACCTAACCTTGATCGATTCCAAGAATTTCGGAAAAAATAAATGAGATTTAACACTACTTATATTCTAAAAAAATACTGTTTTTGAATTCATTTTCATCTAGACCAAGCAGTCTCCAAAATACACAAGTTTAAAAATAAACTAAGTAAGTACCTATATAATGTACATAAATAAAAAAAGGTTATTATTCAAATCGTTTATCGTTACGTAGATAACGTATGAACAAATCTAAAAACAAATAAATTAGTTGATATATCCATCTTGGATTAACGGTAAATCGACAGCATATATTGATCGTATCTGATTGTGTGTAACTATATATGTATATCTGCAATCGCCCAATGTTTACACAAACCTTAATCTGTCAGATAAAATGCTTTATGAAAAAAGTATTTTAAAATATCTGTGGGTTTACACTTTAAATTATTTATTTTCTAACATTACCTACTTTCTGTTTGGACATAAATCTCTCGTTTTTCGGTATTTGTGGTAGTTTCCTTTCTGAAGCAATACTACATTATCGGATAAAATTCAAAGGATTTGCGTGAATATTTAATTTTGGAATATTTAGTGAAGAGAAGAAATGACCACACTCGAATGGTCAATATTTAGCTCTTTTAAATTTCTATGGAACAAGAAAAAGCACTGTGGTACGTAGTTTAGTTATAAGTTATAACTTTGCTTTCTTCTGTTATTCTTTTAGTTAAATTGGGTTTTATCGGAATATGAAGAAAAATGGGATCATCAAAATGTTTATGCATTCATCTTTGCCTAAAATAACGAGTCTTTCCAAAACACAACGTCTTCAAATACAGCTATGAATGAGAGCAATGGAAATAGTGGTTATGTCGAAGCCGAAGCGAAACTTTGTTGTTGTCAAACTTTTAAAGTGGCTGTCACAATTCTAAAATAAATAATGGAATTCATTTTTACTGAAGAACAAAGGCGTGTTTCACTTAAAATTTATTTTAGAAATGGCAGTAGAATCAATGAAAATTGGATAGGTATAGGTATTCGATGAGAGCTGCATATACAAGTATGAGGACTTCAGGTAAGTTTCGAGACGCAGTTATTCATTTTGACTATTTTAGCCGGTCAGTAAGACGTTTCTTAAATTTGTACAGGCAAACTGAAAGCATTATCAGAAATATTAACTGATGAGGCTTGGTTCCATCTTTCGGGCTCTGTTAATTCTCAGAATATGAGAGCTTCAACCCTCAGTTTTATATTGAAATTCCACTATACCCACAATAATTGGAATGTGGGCAGCTGTGAGCAGAACGAGGATTGCTAGACCTATTTTTTTAACGGAACACTGAATGCAGAGAGGTACCGTTGAGAAACACATTTCGTGCAAATTTTACATGGTGACGAATTACAAGGTTATATTCAACAAGATGAAACTCGTGAGCATACTACTTGGAAGATAATTAATTATATACTTAGGCGAATTTTTCGAAGACCGTAACATTATTAGTTTGAACACGCAGACCATATTCCCCTAGATCTTCCGATTTGACCTCCTGTGATTTTTTTTCTCTGACATTATCTAAACATTTTTTCTAAACTCAATTTGACGATGCAGATCTTCAGCAACGTATTGTCAATAAAATTGAAAAAAATTATGGAACGCCGTGGATACTGCATCAGCACGTTACCGACTCAGTTAAAATAAGTCCTTAGCTGTGTATAAATATGGGCGATCGTCATTTTATTTTAATAGTGTCTTTTTTTTTCGAAAATATAGTTTCTTTTTGATATTTTTTTTATATACATATAATAGGGTAAAAATGCCCATCACATAATGTGATGACAAAATGCAAATGAAAAAAAAATCAGTTTTATGAAAACTAGTTTATCTGGGTAGATATAATACATTTCTATTATATGCTTACTAAAATTGGCTTTTTCCGTGCAAAGCCGTCTATAAACAGTATTAAAAAGGAAATTTCACTAGACATTTCTACTAGAAATATTGACAGTCTGTTTCCCACATTTTTCTGTATTTCAAACAATATTTTGAAACTATACATACAAAAGAAATGTATTATACCCAAATAATTATTTTTCACCAAAATTATTTTTTATATGCTATTCTGTTGGAAGTTGTCTGTACGCAAACTTTATAGACAATAGACACTGTATGTATTTGTCTGCTTTTAAATATACAGGTAATGTGAATAGCTTGAGTAGTAAATAATTGTTTTTATCTACGCTTTTAACCATTTAAATGGCTACTGACTTGGCTGTTACTGTTAGTCTTTTATTTATTTATTAATATTCATTTGAAATAACAAATATGTTGGATATAATATGATGCGGAAATGTATAAGTATTACCCATTTTATTAACTAAGTACAAAATTAAAATACTACTACTTTATGTTGTACTGGTTTTGAGCTATTTCAGTCTGTAACTTAGGTCGTCCACCTAATTATCGTATTGAACATAGAGTAAATAATGAATCAGTGATTATTCAAAACGTTAGGATAAACAGAAAAATACCTACGGGTAACAAAACACTCGGTGTTTACTGTTTCGCGTCCAGTCCTCTAGTGAAACCATTTTTGGTCACGACATCGGGAAATTTGACGCCTGAACGTTACCGTCTCACTCCCACCCACAAAATTTTCATTTCAGCTCTTGTCGGCTTCGTTTGCGCAGCTGCTGCATGAAATAATGTAGAGTGGCGTGAAACAGGAAATACACACGCACCTAATACCTAGGCTTTTGTGAACATTCTGAACACGAAATTTTCCTGTTATTTATAGTAATGTCTGTGTGCCTATTTAAACACAAACATAAGCTTTAAGGCTTTTAAATAAACTCAGTGGTATGTTTTCCAGATACCAGAATTAAAACTAAAATTACTGTGTTCCATTTAAATTAAATCGGGTTTACCACATTAGAATCCATGCTTTGGTATTTTTTCGTATTACGTTGCTGAAAAACCTGCACCTGGCAGTTATATTTTTCGAAACAAAATTCATTACATCACGAAATTGAGCAAGGCCTCTTGCCAGGTCCGGCCAAAAATAGTTTACCAGAGATAAAGTTACATTCTAGGCCCGATCGACGATTATATCAGTCCATTTTACAGCAGTCAATAAAATCCGTTGAATAACAAAATTCTTGTAGGTTTAGTTCACTCGGTTCGTATAGAATTCCACGATCTTTTAATGCATGGGATATGTAAAATAACAGAATTTTCTTGGAGGTTATGTTCATCTGGGGCATTGTTTACAAATGACTTGGGTGTCGAGTGTAGGCGAAACTTGAAATTCAAGGTGTACACTACACTTTAAAGCTAGATTGTGTTGCTAGATTTCCATTGAAACGTGTGTGTTAACGTCTCGATTTTACGAGTGGCTGCCCTTGTAGGGCGTTTGTCTGTGAGGGAAGGCAAAATGCATACCTTTTTTTGTTGTTTTTCCCATGCGGGGTCCAGGAGACCCTCTCTCTCCCATTCCTCCTCCTGTTCCATATAGCCGTCGTACGCTGCTTGGTCGACGTTGTTATAGCCGTCGGTGCTGATCATTATTGTAAAATGCACAGATTGCTTGCTACGCTAATTGATTCGTTTGTAAGAGTTCGTTCGACAGATGTAAACCGTCGTGCAGAAGCACACGACCTTACGCGCACTCAAACCCACTAGCCCGAGCCCGACTGTAGTCTGGCAGTTAGCTGTCTGTCCGTTAGCGCAAACGCTCGAGATTGATACACCTAGTATCGGCACACGGTCTACATGGAGCGGCGCGCCAACTTTCTACTCTCAATAATACCCACAGCAGCGACGGTAGGCCGCGTCTATACTTCGTACAAAATAAAAACCAATGCACGTCACCGATGACGCTATTAAATCGGTGCAGTGGTACCCATAGATAAAAGAAGAGATAGATGGAACTCTCTCATAGAATTAAATGAAACCGTGAAGCGCCATCTCTTGAATTGGTCTCAAACTAATTTTAACTAATATGGCGGATGGCGCTATATTCAAAAATAAAATACAGTTTGCGGACTCTTAAGAGTTCCATTATGGACAAAACGTATGTATATAAGAATAGCATTATCATACTTGGTTACATAAAGTTTTTTATCCTTATCTAGCATAAACTAAATATGATTTTGCTATTCTTGTCATATAATATATATACGTTTCGTCCATAAGGGAACACTTAAAAAAGTCCACAAACTGTATTTGAAACCGTTCCTCAAGAAATAATGTCTAAAAAATAAATATTAAAGATATGCTGTGATGAAAAAGGAGGATATTTGAGATATTGAAACCATTAAATACCAAAATCAATTGTTTTAGATGTAAGATTTCTTTATTCACAACCACATTTATACGCATTCACAATCACATTTATACACAAGACACAATCACATTTAAGTATAAATTATTTCCAACTAGCCATTTATATAAACTAAAAAAAGTAAAGGCATAACTTTCTTTACATGAAGTTTCATTTATAACACACATCTGGTACCAGTTCTAGTTCTCCTTCTTTTAATGTAATATTAACTCAACTAATTTCTGTCTCAAATAAGAATATATAATACCCAATAAACAAATAAAATACAAAATAAATTAACACATGGAAACAAATTAAACACAAAACTACAAAACTTAGGTTTGTTGTTTGTTTTGGGTTTACTTAGAACCAATTCAATCGATACGCCCAGATAAATATTGACGTAAAAACATAACGCAAATTATAAATATTAAACATTTGGGCGCATGGACTGAACTAGTTCTTCAGGACTACCAATCTCTTTTTTTTAACAGTACCAACTATACATAACTAACCAAGCTTGTTCCGCCATCTATGGAATTGGTCTCATACTAAATATCACATTTCAGGTAGGCTCAGGTGTCATAAGAGTGAACAGCCCCTGGGTGGTACCACCGCACAATTACACTGGAGTCGCCAAAATTCGGCGTAGCTCGGGAACAGAATGTCTCCAGAATTTGGCTTCAAGAGGAGTACCCCACCACAGCCACTGAAAAGTCACTGCATTGGTGCTTACTGTCAAGTGAGGCTGTACTTATTTGTTGTTTTGCCGGCGTGAAAAATGTACGTAGGAGTGCGCGGACCAAATTTTTAGTAATTTTTTAGTAATGGAGCCAAAAATTGTAAGGGTTCTATAAATACACATAAAGGATCCCATAATATAAAGGAATATCGCGTTTTTAAATATAATTCTGCTTCCTATTCAATAAACTAATGTTGCAAGGATTTCAAATAGCGCGCCGCACAGGAGCAAAGAGCTCGTGGTACCTCAACATCCACATTTCACTTTTACGTTCCGCAACTTCCCATTTCACTCTGTAACATGCGGCCGAAGGCTCTTTCTTTTCTTTTTGGGTTTTTATAAATGTAAACAAAATGTACATGTTAATAAAACTTTTAAACAAAAAAAAAAAAGGCCAGAAAGGAAGAATGATGCAGGTAATTATTTTGTAATTCAAAGTAAAGGTTGTTTTTGAACATTTTGTGGTTAACTATAATAATTTAAAACTGAAGAAAAATGATGAGAAAATGTATTTTTAAAAACCGTATACAAAACAATATCTTTTATTGTGTGAAAAGAGCCTGGAAGAGGCAACCTTGACAAAACTATTTATAAATCGCAAAAAAATGGTTAAAAATGTTGACTATGAAATACAATATTTTAATCGTGTGAATTTCTTGAAAAAAAAATTTACTTTAAAAAACTAAAAAAAACAAAATTAGTGACGTTGACACAATAAAGACCTAATATACGCCATTTAAGTGTTTCTGTTGTACAAAAAAACCTGCTGAGGGGGCGATCTCCTCTTGCTGTACAATCAAATGTTTATACAATTTTATTTCTCCTGCTACCAAGTGGACAGAAAAAAAAAGTTGAAAAGGGGGGAATTGTGGGGATAGAAAAAACGCCGCAAAAATTGCGGAGGGATTTTTCGCCAAATTGTGGAGGTAAACGAATTTTGGAGGGCCAAATTTTTTAGACTCCAGTGTACGTTGAAATAAAAGCGGATCGGTTCGTTGAGTTTTAAACTTTTATTCTGCATTGAAAAACTTTTTTCAGAACAATTATTAGTATTATAGTTGTCAAACTTTCGTTTGCGAAATGCCAAAACAGTTAAGCAGCTGGTGCCAAGAGTTAGTAGCATTTCAGATACGCTATTTCGAACAAGAATAAGATAATAATGGTCCATTGCTACCCTTAACAGCTGTTAGAAAGGTAATTCAGATATAAAATTAAAATATTTAGTTAAAACTACAGTCCAATATATTGTTTTAGCGTGTTACAGCAAGTAAAGCACAACAAGTAAAAAACAATGTTTTAAAATCAGTAAGAAAATGTAATTCTACCAACAGAGTTAAAAATACTAACATTGGATACGATATTTGTAAAGACATTGTTTTACACATATACCAATTTATTGCATAATAAATTGTAGAATTTATTTTTCAATAAATTGTCCAATTTTAGTAATTGTTTACACTGCAATATTAGTAACAATTTTGTGGCCAATTTCAATACTGCCAACTCTCAATGACTAAAACTTAAGAGTTATTATAGGTTTGCCCCTAAAGGCCGCTGTACAAACACAAATACGCGTGCGCGCAATAAAAATTGCTGCAGTTTTTCTTGCCGGCAATAAAAATTGCGAACTGTAAAGCCGCCTTAAGGGAAATCGGTTATCTCATTATAAGGTTGGTACAATTAAATAAATGTAAAAAGTTCTGCATAGACAAAATATAAATATACTTTTATATACGGTATATATACTTTTTGTATACTGTTACCAAAATATAACTAATAAACTCATTTGCTACAAAAGGTTTAACCATTTTAATCAAACAAAATATACATGATTAAATCAATCTCAGTGAGGGAAAATTCAGAAATTTTATATATCACAAAACACAATACAAACGGTGACACAGCACCTAAAAAGTTATTCTGGAGTGGGTACTGGAACCTTCGGCGTAGAAAAAAACAAAAAACTGGACGTTTTCCACGTAACACCGAACTACTATAATTTTCTCGACGCGCGTTTCGCCAACCAAGTTGGCATCTTCAGGAGAAGATTAAAACTAAATTCTAGCCTACACACTTGCACTATTTATACTAATTTTGTTGCCACTGTTCACTGAACCGTAACTGTCTTTGTTTAGCAGAGCAAACAGTGGACTGGTGGGTATCGGACCATTGTCCTTATTCATACTATTGTTACACTTAATGATTTCTAAACTTTCAAAAGCATCCAACTATCTACTGTTTGTTACATTTCTAATTAATTTTAGATTATTTATGTCTATCCTGTGGTTGTTGTCAAAATCGTGTTGGGCAACACAAGATTTTTCAGTTCTGCCATATTTCAAATGAGCCATGTGTTCTTTAAATCTAGTCAAAATATATATTTTTGTTTGCCCAATATACTTATGATCACAATCTTTACAACTTATTTTGTACTGACTTTTTGTTATTGTCGATTTTGTCTTTGGGGTTACCCAAAAGCGTCTGTAATTTATTTTTAACCAAATTGATATCTGATATCAAATGTCAAAATTATTCCAATGACCTGTCAATCAGCTCAATATGAAAAAAATCAACAATCGGCCTTCATTTGAAGCCGTGACTCAGGGAAACATTATTTCACCATTTTCATTAGTTATTTCTGGCTGTATATCCAGTCAGTTGCTTATTGGGAAACCCCACAAAACTATCGCCTTAATAATTCATCTCATATAAAAAAAGGTCCCACCGAGATTTGAACTCGGATCGCTGGATTCAAAGTCCAGAGTGCTAACCATTACACCATGGGACCTACTGTTAAGAATTTTCTAGCGATTGTACCAATATTAAAGCGCACATAAATATTGTATACTTTTAATGCTTTTTTTGAAACTTAATTTCCTTAAAATAAAAGATAATTATAAAATACTTGAAATATATATCGTGTTTCTAAACGGAAATTGTAACTTAATCTTGTGGACAAAAATCGTCGTATGTACAAAAGACTGTTTTACACATACCAATTTATTGCACAATAAATTGGAGAATTTATTTTTCAATAAATTATCCAATTTTAGTAACTGATTACACTATTGTACAATTTATTGTGGACAATAAATTGGGCGCAATTTCTGTTTTACACGTATTCTAATAAATTGAAGGTCAACTTGTACAATTTATTGTTAGAAAAATTGGTGTGTGTAAAATAGTCATAATGTACAATTAGAAATGGTATTTTGTGCAACAGTCTTTTAAGTGTAGATGAAGAAGAAGAAATAAATAAAAGAATAACCTTAAAAGCAACATGTAAACAAGGTTAGGTTTTTATTTAGATGTTTTGTGAGAAGAGAATAGACTCTTTTAAATACAAAGGTATTTATTTTGCAATGGATATTGAAAATATTGTTGAAGTGAGTAGTATCTGTCATGCATGTCTTTCTTCAAGACATATCGAATTTTGCGAAAGGTAGGTACTACTGAATATGATTATTTAATAAATATATTCGAAACGCTTATTTCCGTTCCAGTAAGTATTTATAATTAGGTGCTGAATTTTACGTGAAAGAGCAACGTCGTGTAATACTATTATTTTATTTTTCAGATGCAAGAAATAGATAATACATTAGCATTATGTAAATCTTGTTTAGTCCGTTTAAATGAAATAAGAAATTTTCAAGACATGTGCTTAAAGACATATACCATATTATTCAAACGTACTTTAGGTGAAGGCAAAACTTCAGCGGATACTTCAAACAGTTCTGGAGTGCATACTATACAAATTGAAAATGATGTAAAAAGTAAGGAATACGAAATGAGGGACGGAAAAGCAGAGGTCAATAAAAATATTGTCAACATAGAATATTGTGAATTGCCTGAAAATTATGAAGATTCTAAAAAGCTGGTAAGAAGCTTTGTAGCAAAAAAGATACTTATTGCATATTTAAAAAAAAAAATAGTCTAATTGGTGTTTACATACTCTTGTCTGATGATTATGTTAGTATTGATATTTTTTATAGTCAGTTTAGGCTCTTTGGTATAATTCAACTTATAGTTAAGTATTTGGAAAAATAGTACAGTCCACATACCCTCGTACCATATCGAACAAAGATTATACAATTTCAAGGCCACGTGTTGCAACTGTTATATTGCATAGGTTCCATCAGATTGGTTCATCACAGCTTGCTTATTCCATGGACTTTATAAATATTTATAATTCCTGAAAGGTTCCTAGGACTTCTTTCTATGTATTTATATAGAATATACCTACATCTAGGGTGTCTACTTTTATTTATATTCTAATCTATATCATCCCCATCTTTCGAGATAAACTTTTTTGTTTTAAAGATCGTCGAAAACCATTTCTAATCCCACCTTTGCTTTTAAGCATTTAATTAACATTTCACAATTGTAATGCATTGATTACTTTTGTAATTCTATCTCTGAACTTCAACTTCGTTAACTTGCAAGTTCATGAAGACAATATTGAAGTTCTTCATACTTATTCATGTTCATACTTAACTTAGAAGTATTCATTTGTAGGACTACAATAATTGTTTGTCTGACCGATATGGCCGCAGCAAATGTGAAAAATATTATACCTCATCGTTAAATCTAAAAATTCACATGTATCGCCACATTGGAGTAAAACCTTACGCCTGTACGATATGCCAGAAAAGTTTTATGAAAAAAGTACACTAAAGGCACACCTAACTATTCACACTGGAATTAGAGATTTCCTATGCAGTGAGTGCGGAAAAGGATTCACGTCTATTACAGTCTTAAATAGGCATAAGTTGGTACATTCAGGTAATTTCATTTACTTGTATATTTTCCCTTTGTACTCACTATTAATGTGTGCAATTGAGAAAACATTGTTTAATAATTTCTGGTATAAGATGTAATGCATGCACTTTAAGTGTAATATGTAACAATCGACAATCACGTTGTGAAAGAGAACGCCTACTAAACGCATTGCATCGGTACCATCGGTCACAAATATCAATATTTGACTTGTTGACACTTTCTTGTAAATTAGTTGAAATTTTTCTAACATCTCGAGCACCTCCTGCGTAAATATATTGGCAGTACACAGTGATTCTTTTGCTAGCTACTAGAAGTGGAAATGTCGCTTGTCGAGGGTCTAGTACACGGACAATATTATTGACAATATAATTTTTTTGACGATCTGATAGCCATTTACTTTGTATTGTACATTCTCTTCTCTATAATGTTGCATGACTTAGTAACTTGAGTTGTGGATTATACTCGTTCCAGAACTGTTTAAATTCATGTTTATCTAGTACGTGATATGGATTTTCCAGGCTATCAATAGTAAGTCAAAAAAAAGTCGAATTTTCAGGGGCACGCCCTAATTTGGACTTGGATCATATTATATCCTCATTATAGCATCATAGAATGAATCATCAAATTCACCAATAAACTTATTCACTTGGTGTGCATATGAACGTTTTCTGGGCTTTCGCATGCGTGACATACCGTTTTATTAAATTAAGTTATTTCAACTAACATGGTGGAGAGTCTAACGTATGTACAGTGTTTTTTTTTTTAATTATATTTCGTTTCGTATGTTAAAATTAACATTTGATTGTTAATGGTTATCTATCTTTTTAACGGCTAAACACTATTTGTTCGCGTTTGTATTCCCCTGTTCGTTCGTTTATTTCTTTCTAACTAAATTAAACCTACTCTTAGTAGACGACGCGCTCATTGTACTTTTAAATCAAATATTCGCGCTTAAAATTGACATACGGAAATAAAGGGCCCACCATTCCCCCCTTCCTTCCGACCCAATATCCTTTCCTTTTGTTTCCGTTTGTAGCGAACAGTTACAAAGTCGCATCTCATCTCGGCACAACGCATAATTCGAGTAACTATTTCGCGTCTCGTTGCGGCGTATCACGCTAGTAAAACCTTTCAATAATCCACGGTGGTGTTCCCCCATCTCCTGGAGACAATTCGTCTTTTCGCCGCGACGCGACAAATTAACATTTTCGAGAATCAACAAGCGGTGTTTCCATATCTGCTGAAGACACCTAGAGACAGAAAATACGGCACCCAGGGTCATCCAGGACATCGCAAATCATACAGTCCGTAAGTAGATGCGTTAAATGTTTCGCCAACAAACATTCCTTGGTCCTTCATCGTCGGATTAATCCTGTTAAAACCACATTTCCTGTGGCCCGACCGTCGCATATTTTAATATACGTACGTAATTCGTTAATTTTTTGAGGTTAGCGTGCTGTTTTCCCGCGGTCACATTTTTTACGGCGTCGTTTTCTAACCGGTTGTTTTGGTCACGTCGACCGATTTAATACCGCGTTAAGACGCACATATTGTCGTTTTCTTTCGTATTTTATTTGCTTATTGTCGTTTTGTATTTTGCCAATTTTCTCTGTTAAATCCGGATTTAGGAGAAAACATGGCTCAAAATAAACATATTCGGGAACAACGTGCTCTCCGTGAGAGTTTGTATTTACGATTAGAAGATATAGCTACCGTTGCGGCTTCCTTTCAAACAGAACCCGAAAATCATACCGTGCGTCGTATGCTTGAAGTAAGAAGCGAGTCTGTAAAAAACATTTATGATGATATTTTAAAAATTCACGGGGACATAGTCATGAAGGTTGCGACTTTACCGGATTCTAACCTGGATGAGGAACATGCTTTTTTGAAAAGAGTAGACGAGACTTATTTTACTATTCAATCCATAGTTCGCGAGTTGCCGGTTCAGTTTCGGTCCTCGGCCCAGTCGCCAGTTGCCGATAAAACTTCAATTGTCCAAACGTCGAAAACGCGTTTGCCAAAACTGAACTTACAAACATTTGATGGAAAATTAGAAAATTGGAGCGCATTCATTCAAGTCTTTAATAGAAGTATTCATGATAACAACACGTTAGCAAATGTCGAAAGGTTTGAGTATTTGTTGGGTTGTCTATCGGGTGAGCCTCTCAACCTAATTAAAACTATTGTGCTATCAGACGATAATTACCCCATTGCATACAAAACATTATTAGATAGATATGACAATAAAAGAGAGCTAGCAACTCATTATTGGGATCGTTTACGATCATTGCAGAAATTAAAAGATGAAACCCCTAGTGGTTTACGAAGTCTTATTTATAATTTTAATGAAAACTTATCAGCTTTGCGGGCATTAAAAATTGCAGATTCATTAGAGGATTTTATGTTGCTTAACATTCTTTTAGAAAAACTTGATTCTAAAACTCGTCGATACTTTGAAGCAGAAATTAGGAATTTGAAAGGTGAAATACCTGCATTCGATACATTAAATACCTTTGTAGAGAGTCAGTGTCATGTTCTTGCTGCAGAGCATTCGACCTCCCTTAAAAGCAATACTTATACTTCAAAAAACAATAATACATTTACATCGCGTCCAAAATTGGTATCGTCTCTGGTAGCTAATACTTCGAAACAAAAGTGTTTAGTTTGTGAAAAAGATCATATAATTTACCGGTGTCCCGTGTTGAAAGCCAAGTCTCCCGCAGATCGCTTCAAGGTAGTTAAAGAAAAGAGGCTCTGTATCAATTGTTTGAGGCCGCACCAAGTCAAGAATTGCTCTTCTACATCCACTTGTCGTACCTGTCATAAGAATCATCATACTTTGCTACACTTCGATAGGTTTTCGGGCAGCTCAGGAGCTATAAATGAAACCAGTGATAGTGGTAATACAGCACCAGCTGAAATAGTTGTGCCCACTGTCAATGCATTGGCTAGTTCACTTTCTCGTCAGGTAGCTCTGTTATCCACAGCCCTTGTTGACGTTCATGACTCGCAAGGACACCCGCACACCTTACGGGTTTTAATAGATAATGGTAGTGAGGCTAGTTTCATTACAGTAAAGGCTGCTCGTAATCTTAACTTGAAAAGACAGCATGACAAAATTCAAATACAAGGTATTGGTGCAAATTCTAGTATATTTTCATCGGGTTCAATCCATTGCAAGATAAGTCCTCATGGATCATGTCAACCCGCGATACATCTAGAAGCTCACATCATACCTCATGTTGCTTCGGTAATACCTTCTCAATCATTACAGTTTTATTCGTGGGATCATATTAATAATCTGAAATTAGCTGATCCAAATTTCTACATTTCTCGCCACGTTGATCTCTTGCTGGGTGCTGACGTTTATGCTCAACTTATTCGCCCGGGCCTTGTCCTTGCCCCTAGTCCTCGTTGCCCCTCAGCGTTCAATACCATTTTCGGATGGGTATTATCTGGCTCAGTTCAACCTGAACAAACTAATGAACGCGTCATCAATTCCTTTCATGTCAAAATCATGGAAGATTGCCCAGAGAATGACCTTGAGTCCACTATGAGACAATTTTGGCAGGTTGAAGAGGTCCCCATGATCTCGACTAGCCCAGACGATGAGCTATGTGAGAAATTGTACGTTGAAGGGTATAGCAAACTCCCATCTGGTCGATTCGTCGTTCCCTTGCCTTTTCGAGATTCTAAACCTGTTTTTCCTGAATCTAAAGATATTGCAATTCGACGTTTTTTCGCTTTGGAGCATCGTTTGAAAAAGGATCCTGTTCTTAAACAATCATATGTTGATTTCATGCGTGATTATCTGAATTCTGATCACATGGAATTAGCTGCCCCCATCGATGAACTCGATTCCTACTACATTCCTCATCATCCGGTACTGAGATCTGATTCTTCATCAACAAAATTGAGGGTAGTCTTTGACGCATCGGCCAAAGCCGCCAACAACCAATCATTGAATGATAATCTGCTCGTGGGATCAAAATTACAACAAGACATTGTCGAGATTTTGCTTAGATTTCGTTCGCACTCGGTCGTTTTTATAACTGACATCAAACAGATGTATCGCCAAATCCAAGTTGCACCTCAATACTGGGATTATCAGCGTATCATTTGGCGATTCAATCCCGATGAACTCCTGACTGAATATAAGCTTAAAACTGTTACTTACGGTGTGTCTTCTGCACCTTTCTTAGCTTTGCGAACAATGCAACAGCTGGCTCTTGATGGACAGACTAAATATCCCGCAGCCTCAAAGGTCCTGCAAACTGATATCTACGTGGATGACATCATCACAGGTTGTGACTCATTAGCTGCAGCACAGAATCTACAATCTGAGCTTATTCAACTGTGTGAATCTGGAGGGTTTCCTTTACGAAAGTGGTCGAGTAACCATTCAGATCTATTAGAAACACTTCCGGCCGAACATTGTCAAGCCCCCTTTTCTTTCGACTCAGTACCCACACTCACTCTTAAAGTTTTAGGCCTCCAGTGGTCCCCAATGACAGACACGTTCACGTTTAGACTAATGTCCTTCGACCGTCCATGTACAAAACGCGGAATTCTGTCAGAATTAGCACGTGTATATGATCCATTGGGATATCTCACTCCTGTCACCTTCTACATAAAGCACTTACTCCAACAGATATGGCATTCCAGCTGTGACTGGGACGATTCTCTGCCTGAACCTCTTACTCGTCAATGGTTAAAATACAAATCAGAAATTTCTTTTCTCTCAGACATCAGTGTGGATCGTCAATTAATTTTCGACCGGAACAGTCCATGTCAAATCCATGGATTTTGCGATGCATCACTGGCTGGATATGCAGCAACGGTTTTTGGTCGGTTTAAGCATGGGGAGTCTTACATAACCCGTTTAATTATATCCAAATCAAAGGTAGCACCTACAAGGTCAAATAAATTAACTATTCCTCGGTTAGAGTTGTGCGGAGCAGTGCTCTTGTCTAAATTACTACACATGGTTGTGCAAACATACTCTGGTGTTTTGAGTATATCAGATGTCGTTGCTTGGACTGATTCGTCTATCGTCTTGTCGTGGATCCATTCATCTCCTCATCGTTGGAAAACATTCGTTATGAACCGAGTAGCCTATATACAAAAACGTGTGCCTTCTATTAACTGGCATCATGTCTCATCTATCGACAATCCAGCAGATTGTGCATCAAGAGGTATCCTTCCATCTCAACTCGTGAATCATCAGCTTTGGTGGTCCGGACCACCATGGTTATCGCTACCATTCGAACAGTGGCCTCAATCTGATAAATTAGCTTCCTCCCTCCAGTCAAATACGGAATCACTTTGCGAAGAGGAAAAAACTGTTAAAGTGTTTGTCGTTCAGATTGAACCATCTGTTCTCATGCAGTTATTACATAGGTTTTCTTCACTTCAAACGATATGTCATGTGCTGGCATATGTTGTTCGCTTCCATCATAATAGCAAAAACCCCTTGACCATAAGGTGGGACCCATAAATAACGTTGAATACCATGACACTCTTCTGAGGTTGGTGAAACTGGTTCAAGGTCAAGTATTTCAATCTGAAATTCACAAGTTAAAAACCAATCAACTCTGTTCAAGGCCTTTACGTAAGCTGAATCTGTTTCTTGATGACCAGGGCATCCTCCGAGTAGGTGGTCGTCTTCGACATTCCAAATTGTCATTTGAACATAAATTTCCCGCGTTGCTACCACAAAAACATCGTTTGACCAACCTCATCATTGAGGATGTGCATAAAAGGAATCTCCATCCTGGAGCAAAAACTCTTCATTATTTAATACTGCAGAATTTTTTGGATTCTATCCGCTCATAGAGCTATAAGAAAATGTCTATCCAATTGCTATAGATGTTTTCGAGCTAAACCTCAAGCGTTACAGCCACCAATGGGTGATCTACCCCCATGTCGTTTACAAGCACTAAGAGCTTTTCAAATAGTTGGTGTTGACTTCGCAGGCCCTTTCACTATAACAATGAATCGTGTTCGAGGTGCTAAAACTCTCAAGGCATATCTCTGCCTATTCGTCTGTTTATCCACTCGTGCTGTTCACTTAGAAATAGTCTCCGACTTATCAACTGACGCATTCCTAGCAGCATTTCGCCGCTTCATTGCTCGACGTGGATGCTGCTCTGAAATTCATTCTGACTGTGGCACTAATTTCGTAGGCGCTTCTCGACAATTACTGAACTTTGCTCAAAGTGCGGCCTCTATTGAACATATTCAATGGAAATTTAATCCTCCTTCTGCCGCTCATTTTGGAGGGATCTGGGAAGCAGGGGTTAAATCCGTAAAGACCCATTTGACTCGCGTTATTGGAGATCAGATCTTGACTTTTGAAGAATTGTATACGGTTTTCGTGCAGATCGAAGCATTGCTAAATTCGCGTCCGTTGACTCCCACAAGTTCTGATCCGAACGATTTGAATGTTTTGACGCCGGGACACTTTCTGACTCTAACTCCACTAACTTCATTCCACGAACCTGATTTAACTAACATTAAATTAAACCGGCTCACACGATGGCAATTGATCCGGCAAATGCACCAACATTTCTGGAAACGTTGGAATCTCGAATTCCTACATACGTTACAACAAAGGTCTAAATGGACCGACCCTTCGACTCCTATTAAAGTAGGTTCTGTTGTCTTGATTAAAGACGATTCATCTCCCCCCGTTACACTGGCGCGTGGGTCGGGTCTTCGAAACTCACCCAGGCTCAGATAATGTAGTACGAGTCGTTACTTTGAAAACCGCGTTAGGAACTCTTAAGAGACCCGTGGTTAAACTATGTCCTCTCCCCCTATTCTCTTTTAAACTTAAAATACTTCGTATTTTAGGCGGGGGGTATGTTCGCGTTTGTATTCCCCTGTTCGTTCGTTTATTTCTTTCTAACTAAATTAAACCTACTCTTAGTAGACGACGCGCTCATTGTACTTTTAAATCAAATATTCGCGCTTAAAATTGACATACGGAAATAAAGGGCCCACCATTCCCCCCTTCCTTCCGACCCAATATCCTTTCCTTTTGTTTCCGTTTGTAGCGAACAGTTACAAAGTCGCATCTCATCTCGGCACAACGCATAATTCGAGTAACTATTTCGCGTCTCGTTGCGGCGTATCACGCTAGTAAAACCTTTCAATAATCCACGGTGGTGTTCCCCCATCTCCTGGAGACAATTCGTCTTTTCGCCGCGACGCGACAAATTAACATTTTCGAGAATCAACAAGCGGTGTTTCCATATCTGCTGAAGACACCTAGAGACAGAAAATACGGCACCCAGGGTCATCCAGGACATCGCAAATCATACAGTCCGTAAGTAGATGCGTTAAATGTTTCGCCAACAAACACTATTATATAATAATACAGTGCAAGACTGGCGCAACACCCGAGAAAATAAGGAAAATATCCCAGGAGTGACATTTCACAGGTACTTAATTTGACACTTGAAAATTTTGGACTTTCATTTAGTTCCTAATTGTTATAAAGACATTGATTATTATTAGGTATTATATAATGACTGAACACAGAAGCACTCTTGAGGCTATGGCTTGTGTGGTGAAATGTTTGAGAGCCGATTTTAAGTTTTTGTCGAGTGAAGCTGCCATATTAGTATCACCTTGTTTATTATTATAACATTTTTCATGCATAGGACGAATGGGATGGACTTCCTCTAGTCTATTCTAAATTTCGGTGTTTTTATCTTTAGATGTAAACATGCGTATAATATCGAGCCATCCAAAAAAACGTCATCAAAGTTGGTCAAGTAAAAAAAGACGTATTTCTATTCTATATCTTAAATTTATAACCTTATTTAATTGTCAAGGCTGTTACAATATATGATAGCCATTATTTATTTTACAATTGTGAGAGTCATTTGTCAAAACTTTGACATAACCAAAAAGCTTCGACATGACCGCTATTTCTATCTCTCGTTTATTGCCAGATTTTATGACTTTTTTATGTCTATGATAATGTATACGGACTATATAAAGTATAGTGGATAAAATTACAACTAATAATAATTCAGTTCCTGCATTAAGACATTGAAAAAGTTTGTTTTAGGAAAGAAACCTTTTAAATGCGATCTATGTACAGGAAGTTTCATACAAAGAACAGACTTAAATGTCCATATGAGGACCCATACTGGTGAGAAACCCTTTTTGTGCTCAACTTGTGGGAAATCATTTCGCCGAGACACCCAGCTCAGTGTTCACATGCGAATACACACAGGTTAATATGTCTAATAATAATAATAATAGGCTATTCTTAGAGTAAATAAATTATATATTATACAGGGTATCCCGTAATTATAACTTTTAAGGGTGTATTTTATAGGTAACTTTAAAGGTGGTCTCTCATTTAAATTTTTTCAATTAGAGTCCATTTTTTTTTGTGCAATGCCCGTTTGGCATTGAAAGGAATGTTAAATAGAAAAGATATTCTACTAGGAAATGCGTGCAACCATGTCTTTAATCAAATACACAAGATGCTTCAGAAATTCAACAGATTATGCAACTTTAACTTTTCAAATGACACGCTCTATTTTAAGTTTTGGAATCTTGTGATTTCTAAACAAATTTGTGACAATGTCCTTTAACTATCTTTAACCATTCATTTGCAAAAACATTTTGGGGTAACATTATTTGTTTGTAAATAAATTATAAAAGAATAATAATATAAAATAACGAGCCATCCAAAAAAACAAATCCATCAAAGTTGGCCTAGTAAAAAAAGACGTATTTCTATTCTGTCTTATGGTGGGTTCATGCAGAAATTTTTAGTAATAAGAATAAGAATATAATAAGCATAAAAGTTAAACCTTCGTTTTATAATGACCCAGTTCATGCAGTAAACATAATTTTTAGTAATAATTTTAAAAATAAGGATTTACTGCATGAACTGGGTCATTATAAAACGAAGGTTTAACTTTTATGCTTATTACTATTCTTATAAAAATTTCTGCATGAACCCACCATTAAACTTATAACCTTATTTAATTGTCAAAGCTGTTGAATTATATGACAGCCATTATTTATTTTACAATTGTGACAGTCACTTGTCAAAAGTTTGACATAACCGTAAAGCTTCTACATGACCGCTATTTCTATCTCTCTCGTTCATAGCCAACTTTGATGACATTTTTTTGGATGTCTACAATAACTCATACATATGTATGTATATTATAAAAGATGGTCAAACTGGCAACCATTTTCTGTTCTTCAGCAGGTATGAGTCATCTTAAAAGTGACAAAGCCCTTCTGAGGTTAGTTGTCAGGAAGCTTGTTTTAAATAATCTTGAAGAATGAAATTGAAAGGGAACAGATCAGGTAACTGTGTAGGTCACCTAACAGGTTCACGATTACTAGTCCAATCCTTCTGCATCATCATTCCAATCATTCTGTTTACAATTGCATACTGAGAGATGGTGCTTCATCTGGTTGCTTCATGTAAAACATAACTTTTAAAAAGGTATCAGTGTTTGTTCATCAACATACAGTGTGTCCCAAAAAGTTGGAAACAGTCCCGCAGAATCGAAACTATTAGTATTTCCAAAAAAAGTTTCCTACAAAAAACATTCGCATCACAAACCGCCATCGACCAGTCAAAACGACGTCGACATTCTTCTACAGGGTGTTTCACAAATCAGAAAAAACTGTTTCGGTTAAACGGCAACACCGCTTAATTCGCATCTAATCAAAAAAATGTTATTAAGAAAAGTTGTTCAGAATGCCGAAATATGGCGACATACGAAAAATCGACGCGATAGTCAAATGTTTACGAATTAACGCTGCCCAAAAAGTTGGAAACAGGCCGAGAGGAATGTCGACGTCGTTTTGACTGGCCGATGGCGGTTTATGGTGCGAATGTTTTTTGTAGGAAACTGTTTTTGAAAATACCAATAGTTTCGATTCTGCGGGCCTGTTCCAACTTTTTGGGCCAGCAGCGTTAAATCGCAAACATTTGACTATCGCGCTGATTTTTCGTACACCCCCATATTTCGGCATTCTGAACAACTTATCTTAATAATATTTTTTGATTAGATGCGAATTAAGCAATGTTGACATTTAACCGAAAGAGTTTTTTCTGATTTGTGAAACACCCTGTAGAAGAATGTTGACGTCGTTTTGACTAGTCGATGTCGGTTTGTGATGCCAATGTTTTTTGTAGGAAACTTTTTTTTGGAAATATTAATACCTTTCGATTCTGCGGACTGTTTCCAACTTTTTGGGACACACTGTATATTACCCCAAAAGTGTTTTGGTCAATATTTCGCAAATGGTTGGAGTTATGGAAAATGGTTCACAATATTTATGCAGAAATTAAAGAGTACAAAAATGGACAAATATACAGGGTATTTAATTTGAAAATGTCAATTGGCATAGCCTGTTGCATTTTTGAAAGACTGTACTTTTAATTATAAAATGCATGTTTTTTTAAAACAGAACAATTTCTTGCAAATTGATATTTCAAACCATTCTGGAGATAATTCTTGCCAAAACGGATGTGAGTTACCCGGTTTAAAGGCTTCCTATACATTTAAAAGACAAAGTGTTTCTGTGGATATGCCATGCTCCTAAAGTCCCACCTGCACTGCTAACTGACTTACTTAGAATGGCTACTGTTCAAATACGCCGAAAAAGGCGGAGTTTATTCTACTGCCTATCCATTAATATACAGATCAGTGATCGGGTCGACCCTGTATGGTATAGAGGCTTGTTCAACATCATGCCTTTTTTTTCAGGTGAAAAACCCTATTGTTGTGAAACTTGTGGACGTAGTTTTGCACAATCTGGTGACTTAAGAGCTCATATGCGAATATATACTGGGGAAAAACCATATGAGTGTGCAGTATGTGATAAAAAATTTGCTCAGTGCAGTGGTTTGTCTACACACTTGAAAAAAACATTTTGGACCTTTGTTGAACTGTACAATTTGTGAAAAGAAATTTACTTCAGCTAAAAAGTTTGGCAAATCACAGTCTTACACATGAAAAAGAAAAAGAATTATAAAAATAAATATTTTGTAGTATACATAAAATGGTAAATTAAAAGTTATTATTTAGATTATTTAGGGGGTATTCTTGTCTAGCATTTTGAAAAAAAACGATTTTTACTTTTTTTGCATATTTTCAAAGTTTAGACCTTTAAGAATATATCCTCTGAAGAAATTTTCAAAATTCCAATTATTTACGGTGTTACAGCTACTTTAGTGACGGGGCAACTAAACTGGTTCTGTCGGAGCGAATCCAACAATTGAGGATGGATCCAAATGCACTCGAAACTACTTGTTTCAACATGGTTGAAAAGATATCTCAAGTTCTAATGAACCGATTTACTTGTTGAAAGTTGGTACAAATCTTCTCTATATAACCCTGTATAGTCCCTACCAGGTTTATTTTTTTTACTATCTTTTTCAAATTAAAAATTGACAAAATAAGGACAAAAGATGTTTTTTTTCAGTCACCATTTTGTGAAAAAAAATTCCCTGAGGTAGGGGCTATAACGACATTCTTACTAATTATATTTTTTTTTTTTTTGGTTGATGACTAGAACGGTTGGAATCGTGTCAACCAGGATGCTCCGTTTTTTCCCCAGGTTACCAGCCCATAACTTTTTAAATTTTTTTTTAGTTTTGTTTTGTATATTTTTAAAATATCAATAAATATCTGTGTACGGGTTTTGGATCGTTGATATTAAGTGGACTGTATGTTGTTTGATGATGATGGAAACATTTGATGTTGGTACACTACTTTATTTTCCTAATTACACTTAAAACTGACTTAAAAACTAAATAACGGAGAGCGTGACATATGCGCCCTTACGCTTCGCAAACTCGAGTCTTGCCCGCGGGGTTGCCAAATTTTTACCCTGTTGCTAACGCACGGAGGCAAAGACGTGCCGTTTCATCAAGGAATCACGACGGGAATATTTTAGAGCCTCGGTCTCAAACATTGGTAAAAAAATGGATAATAAAAACGTTTTGTTTGTTTTTTTTATCGCACTTGAAAAAACCCCTAAACATAAATTTGAACACGAATAGAAACAAAAATCTCATCCTTAAATATAGTAGTCAAATTAATTTTGATAATGGACAAAATTTTCATTAATAAAACAAATTAAAATTTATGTTACATTCTAATGTTGCATCGTTAGAGCTAGAGTTGGCCATAATGAGCCGCGGGACGCGCCTTGAATCAACCAACTTTAAATATATGTAGGGTTCGGAAAGTTTGCTCTCGTGCATGGCACACTGCTTTTAACTATACAGTGCTCCTGCACGGGACCGGTGTACATACGCGAGGCCCAGGGCCTTGGCAGGATCGGTCAGTGGCGTACGTATGCAGAGGCAAGAAATACACGCATACATGTACACTCAAACCCCTCTTAATTCACCTTCGCTTAATTCACATCCTCTCTTATTTCACCACGTTTCCCCTTATTATGTAGCGAAACCGTCCCGGTTAAGTCGCCGCCTGTAAAAGTTTTAGAACTATGTTTGGAAATTGAATTCTCGCATGAATACAATTTTTATTGAAAAAAGTGATTGTGTAATACATTGAATATGAACACCTAACCTTTAAAATAGGTTAGGTGTCGTTTAAAAATATTTAACCTTTAAAATATTCATTCAAGTGGAAAATTGAACTTTGTCACGCACGACTGGGTATACTTGCGTTTATTTTTTTGTTCAGTTGGCTCATTTTTCGTTATAAGAAGTGCTGTGGTATATCTCTAAATATTTCTTTTTGCAGCTAAAACACGAAAAAGTTGACGTTATGATCGCGACTTAAGCGAGGTGATGATGCACGGATTTGGTGACTTAAGAGGGGTTCGAGTGTATATAATTTACAAGGCGCTTAGAAAATATGGTGTATATTTTAATTATCATCGAAGTTTTATAGTGTCGACCCTACGTTTTGGCATATGTTTCCAGACCCTAATTATATGTACCTAACCAGCTAGTGTTCAATACCAGTTCTAACTTTCAACCTTAAGTTTGTGAAAAAAGTTTTGGATTTGGAGTCAGGAGGAAATCTGAACTATTTGACAAGAAATGTCAAATTTCTGTTTATAATTTTGGTTTTTACCTAGTAATTTTACATTATGCGATATCGTAACCATTAGTTTACAACTTTGGTGATATAGGGGTATCACAGATTGCATAATGACTTCTGTATGGTGTTAGGTACTACAAATATATTTATTCACTTGATTTTAAAATAACATTTGAATATATCCAGGAATTAATATTCATTTCTATGTAAACAAAACTATACATAGCACAGATATTTTGATTCTTATCACTCACTAATGAAATACTAATAATAATAAAAAAAAAACAGCATTCCTTAAGCTTAGTGGTTAATGATCAACGTATTGTATAAATGCTACCCAACGAGTTTCCTTTCATGCCTGCATAACAATGATTAATTGTACAAACTATACCATGTGAGTAAAGTCGACATCGGCCAGTTATGAAAAAGGATAAATAGAAGTGAGACGATAGATAAGAAGCAACCGCACACGCATCGAAGGTAGTGGAATAAGACGCCCTCTCACCACCTGTGCTTGTTGTTAGAACGAGAAGTGTAGCATTTGTCCTTTTTCACAACTGGCCGATGTCGGCTTTAAACAAACTGTATAATTACACACATAAAACCAACTTAGTTGTCTTTCCGTTTTTTGATTAAATTATAGTATATGTAATATTTAACACTTAAAATAATTGAAACAATAAGCACTACTGATAAAGATAGTCATAATGTTTTCTCTTCATTGTCTTTATCTTTCTTAGGAGGCATTATATGAAATTTGATATTGGATCCTTTGTGTATTTTCTGCAGGACTCGAGAGGTTGATTTCAGTGAATTTTCTAGGAAGCTGTACACTTTCTCCTGAAATGAATTGTTAACATTAGGGGGTACTAAATCAGGTCAGTATAAGCAAATAAAATAAAATCTAAAAAAAAAATACAAAATATTAATACATCCTAATTTACTTTTACAAAGTTTGTTTTAGTAACAAACTTTGTAACTACTGGAGTATTCACCAAAAGTTAAATTGTACAACTGTGAAATGATTTTGGTCCATATTTACAGACATTGCTATTGTTTAATGGCACTGTAAGTAAGCAAATATGTTTGCACTTACAGTAAAACTTCATTAAGACGCTTTTCAAGGGACCGGCGCAAAAGAGCGTCTTAAGCGGGAAAGCGTCTTATCCGGGAAAGTAAAAAAAAATCTCAAATGCTCGAAAAATGAAAATTTGAACGTAAAATTTATTAAAATGCATAATACTCGTACAGTCTTTGTTGTATGGTTCCTCCGGCGTTTTTTTCAATATCAACTCTACTTTTCAACACCGTTCTCAATGTAGAAGGAGCGATGCCCAAGTTCTTCAGCAATTTCTTTTTTGTTTCTTATTTGCTGTACACCGTTCATCGTACTTTTTTAAAATGTTTAGTTTATCACAAATTGATAAAGCTTTTCGCTTAATGCCACTGGAACCACTTGCCATTGTAAAACACTTCACAACATGTAACAACTAAAAACGTGACACAGCGGTGCGATCGGAACAAACAACGGAACAATAATAAACCGCTCTATATGCAATGCCCGACTAAGAGTGACTCATATTACATTAGGATGTGTCATGTAAACAAATACCCTGACGTCTAACACCTATATTCACCGTCTATCTGTGGCGAAAAAAGAGCCGTCTTATCCAACAAAACAGAGTGTCTTACCGAGTACTATTTTACTGTATAGCATAGGAAAATTCAAGGGACTGACCAAAAAGAGCGTATTATGCGGGAAAGCGTCTTAAACGGGAGCGTCTTAACCAAGTTTTACTGTATTATCCGAAGCCATAATATTGAATTTCTATTTAGGTTAATCAAAAGTACGTTTTTACCATTAATGGCAGACTAAGCTCGGTCGCACACTAGATGCGAAAATGTGTGGATTATCAACCTGCCAGTAGTGTGAAAGCTTGTACTTATGTACATTAGTAGGTCGGGATCATTACTACCAATGGTGCGTTTTGGTGCAATACTTACGGCTTTGTCCATATTATTGGCGTCACCATTAATAACAACTCTAACTTCATAATGTTTTGCTACCCATTTGTTAATTTTTCGTACGTCAGTCATCAAATCATGTTCAGTTATGTTATGACGTAGTATTAAGACTTTCTCTCCCTTTATGGCATCCGACTGTTTCTGCTTTTTCTTTAGTTCCCTTTGCTTCAAATCTTCAGCAAAGTACTCACTACCCGTCATTAATTTGTAAACTGGTCTTTGAGTTTTTGTGTCTAAGTCAATAATTTTGACTAGTTTTAAGTCTCTTCTTTTCGATAATTTCTGAGCCTCTTCTAATGACGTTACGGTTAATTCGTCACCGTATTAAAGTTATTCTTGGTATAAGGGCGGTTTTCTTTTTTGCACGTTCTGGTGTTACCTGACTGATGTCATCCGCATTCAGCAAATTTGGTGATTTTACTGAATAAAAAAATTGTTGACAACCACACAGTGGAGTTTTAAATTTATTTAGCAAAATGTTAGTAGGACCCACAAATTGAACTGCTCTCGCCAACACTCTTATAGACATTTTTCTTATGTATCCACTATACTCGCTTGCAAAAGAATAACAGTTTTTGTCTACATCTACATTAATACGACGTATTACTTGTATTTTTATTTGTACATTTGTAGGTTAACAGCTAAAACGTAAAATGTCATATGTCACATGTCATAGATGATGATTAGAAGAATACCCCACAGAAATCACAGAACTAATTAGAGCTAGACTAATATATTCGAACCCCTCTTGTCACCAAATCCGTGCATTAGCTCGCTTAAGTCGCGAAATTTATTCACTTACATTTTTGACGGGTTGTTTTATTTCTAACAATTAGTCGCAATCATAACCTCAGCTTTTTCGTGTTTTTAGTTTCAAAAAGAAATATTTAGAGATATACCCGAGAATATACGATGGTGTTTTATTCTCGGGATATACCACTGACACATAACACAAGTGTTATATGTCAGTACACTCGATTCCCTCTTAAGTCACCTTCGCTTAATTCACATTTCCTCTTATTTCACCACGTTTTTCCCTATTATGTCACGAAACTGACCCTCTTAAGTCGCCGCCTGTAAAAGTTTTAGAACTACGTTTGGAAATTGGATTCTCGTTTGAATATGTACAATTTATATTTGAAAAAATGATTGTATGATTGTACATTAAATATAGACAACTAACCTTTAAAATAGGTTAGGTGTATTTTAAAAAATATTTACCTAACCTTTAAAATATTCATTCAAGTGGAAAATTGAACTTTGTCACGCACGACTGGGTATGCCTACGTTGATTTGTTCGTTCAGCTGGCTCATTTTCCATTATAACAAGTGCTATGGTATATCTCTAAATATTTCTTTTTGCAACTAAAAAACACGAAAAAGTTGAGGTTATGATTGCGACTTAAGCGAGAAGATAATGGACGGATTTGGTGACTTAAGAGGGAATCGAGTGTAGTATGAGATCTTTGCATGACCTAATTTGAGTCTCGTGACCTACAGCAAGAATGCGGACGCTATATGTACATAGGTAGTACTTCATCACGTATTTGCTGAGATCATGTGGCAAAATAGGGGTCAAAATCACTTCATAGTTGCACAAAAAGCACCATTTTGGTTCGAATCTCAGAACAAGGAAAAGGTGACAGAACTTGGTAACAAATTATTTATTCAATGACAAAGCCGTACTTAGGTGCGGTAATGTCAGTGTCACGAAAAATAATACTTAAAAGAAGTTACCAATAAAAACTCATAAAGTGTAGGGACTAAAACGTGAAGAACCTTGACGTATACACTTGAATTATTCACAATAACGTTACAATTACTTAATTAAACATTAAACTCTTAATTCCCAATTATAAAACTAGGTCATAGAGCACCTATATTTTTGCCACAAAATACAAATCGCATATGTGTGATGACGTCACAGAAAGATCACGACATCCTCACAACCTCAAATTACTAGAAAAATTAGTGATATCGTCACAGTTGCACAGACATACAGACATACTCATTACTTTGTAAATATACGATACTCACTTACCAATGACAGGTAAGACCTGGGAACAGGAACACATCATACCTAGGGTTTCCATAAAGGGTTTTTGAAATTCAGGACAAGTGAGCCCTGAAATCCGGACAAAATCCGGACTTTGGGATTTACCGATACTGACAAATGAAGACGGAAGAATTCACGACTGCGCGGAAAACGAAAAGTTTGACCTTGGCGTGACGCCAATGTATAGAGATGCGTACGTTCGAACACGCGTCGGCATTATACTAGAGATGTGGGCGTCGTAGCGATTAAAATATTCAACAAAGTCGTTTTTACAGAGTTCAGGTTTCCCGGACATTTTTTCAAATTCCGGCCGGACTTCCCCGGGATACCTTAAAAAAATAAAAACCTATTTTTTTTATAAACTAAATAAATAACCGGATACCCAAACATGTCCGGGTAAATCCGGACGTATGGAAACCCTAATCATACCCATTATATTTTTTCAATTATTTCGCTTTCTCGGTTAGAAATTCATACATAACCACTAATACGTCAGTGTAAGGAGGCTACATGGATGGCACTCCAACAGCCCTTGCCCTAGATTTTGCTTTCTTTAACTTGAGTTATCCTTATTTGTATATGACAAACAAACAAATGTAATGTAGGTGTTAGCATACACTAAGCTTCTTCTAGTCTTAGGATTTCGTTGGTTAGCACTCTAGTACTACACCAACACAAGATGAAGTAGATATACCTATGAACAGTTTGCATTTTGTCCTTATGCAAAAGTATGGTGCTTGTATTGACGAGTTTGGAAATTGCAAATCAAAGTTATGAGTTGGTCATTAAAAGTATTGTGCTATATCATTAAGACATTGAATTGAAAATACAATTTCAACATTTCAAGCTAATGTGGGTTTCAAACTCATCAAACTTTATTTATGTGCATGTATTCGAAAAAATTGTATTGTACGCACTTGTAATTGAACTGACATTAGTATGTAGAAATCACATCAAGATAGGATATTTGAATTTTTGGTGTAAAATGCTACAGCTTGTTTTAAATTTGTGCTTGTCAGAATAATCCCTTAATATTAATTATAATAAGATAGAATTCCTATATAACAATATAAATTATAAAAAAAACACAAATTGCAACTAGGTACGATTTGTTTAATTGTTAGTGCTATTATAGATATTGTTTAGATTGGTGTGCAAAATATTGCGTGAACCTCGTTTATAATTTACAATAAACGCATTTTTACTAAATTATTATAATAGTGTGATGATTGTGTGTGAGTTTTAATCCATATCTCTTGCAGCAGCTCCAGTTAGAAGTCTTATGTAAGCAAAAGATGCTTGTACCACCTAAAATTAAAAATGCGTTATCAAATTATAATTGAAAAGTAACAATAATTGTAAAAAATAAAGCTAAACATTCAGTGGTAATTCTAGTTCCAATGACGTGAGATGAAGCTGTAAAAAAATTGATTTTAGTTGAAAACTGTGTGAATTCAATTCGGAGTTCGGCAGGATACTAATTATTGTTACATACATATGTATATGAATGACCTAATTTCGTTTATTATATACATCCAAAAAAAACAAAACGTCAACTCTGACTATGAACGAGAGAGATGAAAATAGTGGTCATGTCTAAGCTTTTCGGGTATGTCAAATTTTTGACAAGTGACTGTCACAAATTGTAAAATAAACAATGGATGCCATATGATGACAGTCTTGACAAGTAAATATGGTTATAAATTCGATTAAGAATAGAAATACGTCTTTTTTTCTCGGCCAGCTTTGTTGACGTTTTTTTTCGATGTCTATATATGTACTTGTATATAGATGCATACATGAATCTCCTCAGGGCTAAATCTGTAGTTGTCACAGATTTTACGTTTATTTCGATACAGATATAGGTCAATTAGGGAACTCCGAGTTCAAATAATTGAGAATTAACAATAATTATAACGCTGTGATACGCTTTGCACTGCGGTGCTATATTGTGGTGCATAGAAATTATTCATATCTACAGATATTTAGGTACATCTACTGATATTCTTTATATTACCGCAACTATCGTTGCATGGTTCATGATGCCGAATGCAGCAGCTCGTACATACATTGGCTGTAGGCACCTCGTGAGCACGACAATAACACCTTTCTGCAAACTTGCTTCTGCATTGTACCAGTTGGTGTTGTAAACTGCCGTTCCAATTGAAAGACTCTGCAATGTGACCGATATTAGATATAAAAATAAGAGACACATGTGGCATATCACATTGATGACGATAAAAACTATTCAAATAGCTAAAAGTATACAGTGCATTAGAAAAAGAATAGGTTATGTTAATAGCTTTGACCACGGTCTATTTGTATACCGTGATAGCTGACAGAGGCGGAAGGTCTCACGTGACGTTTGTTCATTGACCGGTTGCCAACCAAAAAATGAATTCAACGTAAAAAAAGTGACAAAATTGTTCTTTATCCGGGATGTCCTAAACTGCCTTTGTCCTTAAAGTGCCTCCTTCTCCCCTACTATATTCAGTTGACATATTAAGAAATCTCAAAATGATAATAATGTACTCTTACTTTGTTAATTAGATGTTGTCCACTGACACAAAGAACGGATAGTCCCATAAACCAGGCTACACATACTGCCAGTGGATTTGGAGATCCACCCTAAAAATTATCACAGCCATAATAAGAACTATGGACTCATAAAATATAGTTAAAATTTATTTTTTATTTATCCCATTTAATTTCTAATTTAATACATACACTGTGTGCCCTTTATACTGGAACCATCCTCTTATTTTGGAGTAGGGTTTACCGATTTTCAAAATTTGTTTTTCGAAAACATAGTCCTACACAAAAAAGTTCTTTACAACTAACAACTAACATACAACTAACTCTTTAACTTTTGAAAATTTCTTGCTGAATAGTGAATACAATATATAAGTTACTGAAATAAAATTTTGTATAGAATAGTATCTGAGAGATGTCTGAATCACAAGAAATGCACACTAGTTAAACCGAGTTTTTCACAGCCAACAACAAATCAGAAAAAGCCGCCAGACTGACCAAATTTTATAATAATTATTTATATAGTTGAAAATAATTTTTTTTGAAAATCGGTCAACCCCTTCTAAAATAAGGGGAGATGGGTAGTTAAATCCAGAAAGTGGTTATATATGTACATACATTGGTGTACATATATGTATGTATATATTTTACAAAGCAAAAATAAACCATTACCTTTAAAAATCCCGATGCACCACAACCCAAAATTGCTGCATCTAAAATCAATAAGCAAAACGTGGAATATGCAAAGGAGTTGTTTAGCTCAGTTTCTAACCTAAAAATAAAGCAATATTAGGGATACTCCATATAAAATAAAAATCGATGCGTCATCAAACACGTGTTTAACTTTTAGAGCACACTGATGCCAGATTGTTATAGAATTATTCAGTAGGTATTTAGAAATAATTTTGGCTAGCTTATGGATGGATTCTTTGTGTTTGTTTTTTGATAAATAACGAATAATATTGTCAACATTTAAAAGATAAATAATTTGCCTAAATATGTACGTACAAAAAAAGAGCAGGAAAAATTGGTAGGAAAAGTTAAGATGCTTTTTTTTTAATGGAAGGAAGAATCAGTAGAAAAAGGCACACGGAAGTTTTGAATAAAAAAAAATGTATATGTATAAAAATTAAAAGTTTGTCACAAACACCATTCGGTTATAAACATTGAAGTAAAATGTTACGAATAGCAGGTGTATTTTCGATGCTACAGTATTTGTAACCCTCTTGGTAGGATTACGTTTTTACGCCAGGTGATTTTAAAAGTTCATTGTTTTTTGCTTTTTGTGAAATAGAATTAACAGTAGAAATATTCAAGTTTAGGGATGGTGTTAAGGCCGCTTTACAGTTTGCAAGTTTTTCGGCAAGAAAAAAAGCAGCAATTTTTATTGCGCGTACGCGTATTTATGTCTGTTTGGACATTTTCTTAATAAATAAACACAAATAGGCGTGTGCGCAATAAAAATTGCTGCAATTTTTCTTGCAGGCAATAAAAATTGTAAAGCGGCCTTTACACGTTAAAACAATACTATGTATTGACTATGGTTTTAATTAATATTTTAATTTTATGTTTAAATTACCTTTCTAACAGCTGTTAAGGGTAGCAATGGATCATTATTGTCTCGCTTTTTTTTCAAAATAGCGTATCAAAGATGCTCTTAATTCTTGGCAGCAGTTGTTTAACTATTTTGGAATTTCGCTAACGGAAGTCTGACAACTATAACATTTTAATTGTTCTGAAAATAACAGTTTCTCAATGCAAGATAAAAGTTTGGAGCTCAAAAAAAAACACAAACCACTATTAAAGCTAATGTTAGGTTCAGATAATTTCAACCTGTCAGTAAATAGTTACCAAGAAATACAACACGGAAACCTCGGCTATGTTGCCAACTGCATAACACCGACTATCAAGTGCCAAATTTAAAATTCCATAAAACATTCCCTTATAGTTTTTATTTAAATTATATAAATTGAGTGGTGGTATCACTTCATCTATTTAATAGCGTCATTGATGACCTCGGTTGCATCGGTTTTTATTTTGTACAAATTATAAGTTGTCAGGCAGAAATGATTAATGTCTGCTTTCGCATCTAGATGCTTCATATGTTCATACATTCATACGAAGTGTGGCTATTAAATAACCGAACTGCTGTCATAACACTTTTTGTTCGTCACCAATTAGAGTAGCAACTTTTTCGCCTTCAGTGTACTCCCCTTGGCGATCTCTACACCGCTCCATACGACTTTTCCATTGTTGAAAGCAGTGCGGGAAGTCCGCTCCTGTCAGCTGGTTCAGAACCTCCGTCGATTTTGCTTTAACCGCTTCCATGCTTTCAAATCTTGTCCCCTTCAGCGCCGATTTGATCTTGGGAAGTAAAAAAAATGTTCCAACACAGTAACGCGGTATTTTGCAAAAAAATGCATTCACAGACAAAGCAGAATGGACCGGTGCACTCTTTTAGTGAATCTTCCATGAACACATTCGAACACATTGGCATGATCGAATGGCGAAAACATTCTTTGTCGATTCTGATGATCTTCGCGGATTAATTTACCAGTTTTATCAACGTTTTCGTCCGTTGTTGACGTTGAGGGCCGTCCGGGGGGCGGATCGTCTTCGGTCGTTTCACGTCCCTCTTTGAACCGTTTAAACCATTGAAAAACTTGTGTGAGGGATAAAAATTCATTCCCGTACACTTTTTTTTTTAACATTGCATAAGCTTCTGTAAGTTTTCCGCAGTTTAACAAGAAATTTGAGATTAACCCGTTGCTCCATCTGAACACATTTTTTCGACGCATCACTGATGCGTAGACTAATTCAAACGACTTCTACAGTGAAACTGAGTGACCCACTGGCTTGTCCAGCGATCTTAGGATTGGGAAAGTATCACCAGACACAGTTCTGTTCAAACTTATCGCGACACGCTCGCAGCGCGCTGGTAGTTCGGTTATTTAATAGCTACACCTCGTATGTATCGTACTTACTCAAGAACTCGGCTGTGATATCTGGCAGCGAATTTAAATCCTTCTCTTCTTTTGACTGGATTTTCTTCGTTCAACGCTTCCACAAAAAGGTGCCTGACGTGGTCCAGTCTCACGCCAATATGCAGCACAGTTTCCATTGACGCAAACGTCACTATGGCCGCTGGAGAAAACAAGTAGAAAATGCTGAATACTTGCAGAAACAAATAAATCTGTTTTACTGGAATGTAGTCTATATCAAACGGCAACCAAACGTCTGTTAGAAGGCCACATATTTCATTAAACCCATATTTTGAATTTTCCTTTTCGCATTCGTGGCTTCTGAAAATATTCGAGGCCAATACGAATAGCGTATTGACGAAGATAATGTATATCATATGGTATTTGGACAGCTTGTTTAGTCGTTCATTGAAGTAGTCGAATTTGGGAGGTTTTCCATATTCTTGAAAATCCGAAAGAAACATGTACATTTTCGTAGCATCTTTGGAGTTGATAAAGAAGCAAATAGACAACAGGTAAGCTCCTAACGTTGAAAGGATGTAGGAAAGATCCAAGTCCACGTGATGGTACTCATTATCTACAATACAGTGTGGTTAGATACTGCTCAGTTGCGACTTGTGCTATAAAAATGTGGGGGTAAAACTGAAAATTTTCAATTGTTACGAACAATACGTTGTTTCAATTTACAAAATCGAATCTGAAAATTAGTAATTTGAATGCTCTTATACTTATGCACTGTTTAAATTTCCTTGTTAGTATGTTATATAAACAATACTCTAGAACCCAACCAAACCTTATAACCCAATGATTCAATAACTTCATTCCTCTAATCCCATAGCCCTCACACCATATAACCTCAAACCAAAGTTGTGCAGTCATCCAAAACGGGCATTTTAGCCACAAATGGCCAAAAATGGTCGAAAAATGGAGGATTTCTACCAGGGCAAACTACAGGCAAGACTACTAATAACCCAATAACTTAATGGCCCCATTTTATAAGTTAATAACTTGGAAATGCCACACGGGAGACTGACACCCCGAATCTCAGACTCATCCGTGCCTGGAATTAGGTAGCAGAGCCGTATCAAAGGCCAGAACTCCATTAACCCACAAGTTTCTACGCCGAAAGTTCCAGTACCCACTCCAGGATTTTAGAGCAATGTCTAACACAGCACTAAAGTTAATTAATCCGCCAAAAACTTCGAAATTTGTAGAAGACATGGACCCATTGTGTCATGTCTTCTCAATGCAAATTCAAACTCACTACAAAAATGCACACCATTACTTATAATACGTAAAATGTAGAGATTATGCCTCACTTTTTCATTGTGCAATAAAATGTTTCTTCGATACGCAGTGTCTAGCAGAGCTGCAATATTTATTTTTCCAAAAAGAGTAAATTGCACAACGTTTTTCATATATTGTGCAGACACTACATGCTTTTTAATTCGGAATCAGGCAATGCCAATTTTGTCAATAACAGGTCTACAAAAAAAAATCTACTTCAGGAACTAAACCTATCAAATCCCAAGTATTTTTTTATGTTGAAACCGAATTTTTAACTCAGAAAACCTTCTACTGCCTAGATTTTCAGTAAATCCCGGCTTTTTGTTGTCAAAATGCGTTTTTATGCGAAATATATATTTTTTGAAATATTAATCATTTCTTAACCAGACATGCCATTTCCCAAGTATTTTTAAGCGCTGAATGCGATCTCATTGTCAACATTTGTGCTAGCCCCTTCCATTTTTCATAAAATGAGAAATTTAGGGTGAAAAACTGAAACCCAAAAATGGAAGAATTTGTGTTTTTCAAGAATATTATGACCTGACATGTCATTTTCGAAGTATGTTTGCGACCATTTCTTCTCTGTAAAATTCCCTATAAATTATTATTACTTCGGAAGTATTTACTGGATCGTAAGGATTCCGACCGTCTTATCTATGTTGTACTTTCTGATCAAGGCCAGAAGTAGCTGTTTCCAGGAACCCTGCAATAGCAAGTAGATTGGCAAAGCAAGCTCACAGCAACAATAAATATATTTTCAGAAGCAATCGAGCCTTTAAATCTTTATAATATTAACCAGGATAATTTTAACACTATATTAATTGTAGTAGAACAATTTCAACCCTTCAAAATAATTTTTTTTGTCATGATCATGAGATCTAGCACAAATTTTGACAACGGGATCGTATTCAGCGCGTAAAAATACTTCGGAAATGATATGTCTGGTCATACGTTCTAAAAAAACACAAATTCTTCCATTTTTGTGCTGGTTTTCACCCTGAATTCTCATTTTATGGAAAATGGAAGGGTCTATCACAAATTTTGACAACGGGATCGTATTCAGCGCGTAAAAATACTTCGGAAATGATATGTCTGGTCATACGTTCTAAAAAAAACACAAATTCTTCCATTTTTGTGCTGGTTTTCACCCTGAATTCTCATTTTATGGAAAATGGAAGGGTCTATCACAAATTTTGACAACGGGATCGTATTCAGCGCGTAAAAATACTTCGGAAATGATATGTCTGGTTATACGTTCTAAAAAAAAACACAAATTCTTCCATTTTTGTGCTGGTTTTCACCCTGAATTCTCATTTTATGGAAAATGGAAGGGTCTATCACAAATTTTGACAACGGGATCGTATTCAGCGCGTAAAAATACTTCGGAAATGATATGTCTGGTTATACGTTCTAAAAAAAACACAAATTCTTCCATTTTTGTGCTGGTTTTCACCCTGAATTCTCATTTTATGGAAAATGGAAGGGTCTATCACAAATTTTGACAACGGGATCGTATTCAGCGCGTAAAAATACTTCGGAAATGATATGTCTGGTCATACGTTCTAAAAAAAACACAAATTCTTCCATTTTTGTGCTGGTTTTCACCCTGAATTCTCATTTTATGGAAAATGGAAGGGTCTATCACAAATTTTGACAACGGGATCGTATTCAGCGCTTAAAAATATTGGGGAAATGACATGTCTGGTTAAGAATTGATTAATATTTAAAAAAAAATTGCATAAAAAATTGTATTGCGTATTTTGACAACAAATAACCAGGATTTACTGAGAATCTACACGGTTACAAATTCGGTTTCATCACAAAAACTACTTTGGATTTGATAGGTTTAGTTCTTGGAGTTTTTTTTTTTTTTGTAGACCTGTATAATTGTTTACCACCAAATAATAAGCAGGGGAAACAAAAAGGCAAGTGTTTTTATTACAACCGCAAATCCTTGTATTTTTTTAATAGATATCTTGATTTAATTTTCTATTTTTTGAAGACAAGGTCTGCACAATATTTAAGACTGGAATAGGTCTTTCAAGCCTTTTCGTTTCAGCTTTGTCTGACAAAGATCGGTTACAGAATGGCTCTGCTGTTAAACATTGCACCGAATTAATTTTTATTTACGATGAAGATACACACACTCACAAGCCATACTCTCTATGCTGCCGTGGTGGAACGAGATCTGACTGAAATGTGTGCCGTGTTTTTAAATAATTATTATAACCCTAAGAAACGGTAAAATATCAGTAGATAAATTTATTAGTGCGCAAAATTTTAATATGGACGATAGAAACCAATCTTTTTTTTAATATGCTATTTTTAATGCACTTGATATCACATTTTATACAGAATATTTGCAGTTCGTGATGATATTTCTCTTAACTACAAAGTTGCCGTAGTATTTATGATAATGATAAAGAGCCATCCAAAAAAAACCCGTCATCAAATCGCTATGAATGAGAGAGCTGTAAATAGCTGTTATGTCGAGTCTCGAAGCGAAACCTTGTTGTTGTCAAACTTGTCAAACTTTTGACAAGTCCTTAACAATTAAATAAGATTTATAAACGTCAGATTAAGAATAGAAATACGTCTTTTTTTGCTCGGCCAACTTTGATGACGTTTTTTTTTGGATGGCTCGTTATGACAAATTGTGATATCCGTAATCGACTTACTTACTTACTTACTTTTTGTGGTATGAATTAAGTGTAGTAAGCATCCGAAAAAGCCTGTCAATCCCAGGATAATACTCGCAATGTATTTTATATAAAAATATCTTCCGCGATTCTGATTTTCTAATTCTTTGGGAAAAATATTAAATACTTGAAATAAACGGAGCGTTGTAGTCAGACACACAATTTTAGTTCTTTCCATGTTCCTCAACTAATATTTATAACTCCATCCATCAATAATGAGGAGTTCCTTCTTAATCTTATATACTGCTGCTGTATTGTAATTATATGTATGTACCTAATTATACGTTAGCTGCTTCGAATGGATCGTATCATTTAGCTCTGAGGCGATAAAAATTATAAACGAATTTCTCTGCTTGTAGTAAAAATAATAATTCAGATATTCAAACCAATTATTATTTTCTTTTTTAAAAACGTTCCAATTTCTGCTTCCTAATACATAATTCATACTTACCCAAATTATATAAAATATGGAAAATGGGATATTTAATGAAAAATAGTGACAAGGAGTTTAAATATTATTATATTTATTATATACTAATGGAAAAAAATTAAAGGGTCAAAAAAAGTTTCCGAATTTTTAGGGATTTTTCATAATGCTGTATCTCAGTGAAAAATGGTCTTATTGAGGTCTAAAGAAAAGCATTTTGAAGCTTCAAGTTTCTAGTTTTGAGATATTTCGGCAAAACAATTTTTAGAGCTACATGTTTCGCTCAATTTTAGGAAGTAGTGTGAGAAAAAAAATTTGCGAATTTATTTGCTTCTTTTTTCATTTTGGTTTAGGCGCTATTTAGAAAAATTTAGAGCGCCATTTTCAAAAATTGTTGAACCTTCCTAAAGAGGAGGATTTTAGATACATGTAGGTATGGTTAATAAAGTGGACCTAAAACTTGGTCCAGTAGAGTATCCAAAAATGTACAAATACACAGGGTGTACACTAATGAAGTTTTGTAGCGGTTACAGGAAATGAAGCACCATGTACGATTAGAAATATTTTAAAAATATGCACCACATCCTTCTGGGCAACTTTATTTGAAATATATTTTTCTTAAATTTACAATAACAGAGTTATGGAAGAAACCGCCTTAGGTGGAACACCCTTTAAATAGTACAGTTGAGTATCATACATAAATAAAATTCTGAAGTATAAATTACCTAAATTATTTAGGTATTGTAGTTAATAAAATGTTAGAGTGGTCTGTCAGGTGAACTGAATTAATAAACAACCCCATTGTTCCTTGGTTATAGTGATTATATTTTTTTATGTACAGAACTAGTTTGTTTATATTTTTTGTTGTACAGGGTTTTTAGAAAATCAGTCCAAATACTTGAAAATCATGTTCTAAAAGTGATTCTGGGTTCATGTTCTAAAAGTGATAAAAGGGTTTCATTTTTTTTCAAACTGGTAACCAAACTGTAAGTTTGGTTAACAATCATTGATGGGGTTAGCCCGATCTGAAATATACTACTTACAAAAATTAAGGGAGCATTTTTCCCCGATTTTTGACGGGCTGTATCTAAGTAAAAAATGGTTGTATCGCGAATTTAAACAAAGCTTTTTGAAGCTCCAGGACTCTAGTTTTCGAATCTGTAAGTTTAATATATTTTTTTTTCAAATTTACCAAGTGATCGATGCAGAATTGACAAAAAAGTAAAAAAAATGTTTTTTCCATTTTTATGAAAATTACACAATGTTTAATTAAGAATAAAAATCTTGCTCCTTTAATTTTTTTCAAAACTTAATAATCGCCCAGAAAAACCACTTCTATGGATCAATTTTCAGATTTACGGGGTACATTGAGGTGTAAAAATTCCTAAAAGTCCTAGCCTTCCCATAAAAATTTGCAGAAGATGCAGTCGATTTACCAAAACAAGGGAAAAAAGTCACTTTTTTTCAACTTTTTTTCAAGTCGATATTGAGGGTGGAAGTTTTTTTTTTAAAATGTCTTGACAGGATTTCATAGGGTGTTTATTCCAGTTTTCAAAACTGCCGTTCAATTTCCTGTACGATCATTGGTTGCTGACATATCGATGGTTGAAGACAAATGGGTCCTTTTTCGTTCCATTTCGGATATCTCCGCGACAAATGGACGTAGCAAACAACAAAAAAAAAGGAAATTGAAGCTGAATAAACATGCTCTCTGGCCATATGGTCGTTTAACCGAAAAACACTTTTCCGAGGCCGTGGAGCGAGAAAAAGAAGGTTAAAAATTTGTAATTTTTTTTCGCCGTATTTCTTCGGCTTGCGTTAAAACCGTGGCTTCTAAAAAATTACTACAGATCCGAAAACTAGAGAAAAATTGGGGAAAAATTTATATTTTTGCTCCCTTAATTTTTGTGAGTAGTTTATTATGAAATACTGTATATTGAATACAAATATAATCGGGACCTATATAAAGCTATGAAAATATTTAAATCGGTTAGAGAAATGACCTCTAAGGTTTTTCTTTCTGAATAATTCGCTAATTTGTGATTTATTGGATTTATTTATCATTTCTACCACCTAAATGTTTACATCATACAAAATTTATATATACATACATCATTTACTTACATATTGCCTATACTAACAATTACCTTTTATAATATAATACATAGGTGCATACACAGGGTGTCTTACTATTATTTATATACGTACAGATCCATACAATTTTTCAAGAAAAACTTTTAAAGAGCATCAAACCTGCTTTTTCGAACTACCGTCACTTTTAAAATCCAGTTCCATGGCCTGCTACGATTTTTTATACTCCTTAAATTCAATACGAGCATTTAGCGATTTTTTATTTAAAATCTGAATCTATAGCGTCAATCAGGACTCCCCCTAAAACCCCCGTATTCGAAGTTCACACAAAAACATACAAGGTGTTGCTGCCTATACGATCTCAAAGTTGAGTAAAATATTGAATTCCGCTAGCTTAGTCAAGTGTGCCACGGAATTATGTCATGATAGTTGAACATTATCTGGAATCAATTATTAAAAACATAAGCAGCCTGTTTTATTTTGCGATGGTCTTTTGTTTTTCTGGTTAACATGTTAAAGTTTTCAGGATAAATCTTAGAACTTTTGCATTTATCTTTTTTATGTATCTTAAGAAACAAACTTTTAAAGGAGTGCCAAATTATAATGAAAACCTCTGTACATCAGTGGCGGCCGGTGCAATTTGACATTCTCGTATTTCCGTAAGCAACCATGGGACCCACACCATATTTTAGGGAGTGGTTACTAGACTAGAAGGCTGTAATGGCAAAAAATCTTCACGGAATTTTTTTTCCAAAAATGGCTGCCTCCGGGCAGATCTTGGAAACGGCTAGCAAAACATTTGCAAAATATTTTTTTTCATAATCACTGAGTAAATACAATTTTTTTGTACTTGTGATTTTTGGAAAAGTATAAAAAAAATTGTATTCACTCGGTGATTATGAAAAAAAAAAAATAGTTAGCAAATATTTTGCAAGTCGCTTCCAAGGTCTGCCCGGAGGCAGCCATTTTTGGAAAAATAATTTCGCAAGTTTTCCCTAATGAGTATAGCCTTCTACTTAAGTCTAGTAAGCGCCCCCTAAAGTATGGTGTGGGTCCCATGCCTCCTTACGAAAATACGAGCATGTCAAATTCCACCGACCGCCACTGCTGTACACGAATGAATGTAGACACCCTGTATACAAAATTTCTATAACTACATATATTAAAAAATGGGGTTGCCATTGTCGTTGCATGCCAGCGGCAATTTACATATTCTCGTTTCTTCCCTTTTCTCATTGCAAACCACGCCAGGTGGTTGATGCTCAATGTTCCTGGTTCTTATCTGTATGGCAGAACTGCCACAGTTTGCGGTGCAGGGGGTCCAGTTCGACCAGTCGCTCATTGTGCATCTGTCCTTCGAGTAATGACACCTAATCTCGCAATCCTTCGTCTTCACGAGATCGTTTGGACAAGCCTCTCCTCCGTTCCGAGGATATTTCTAAAACAATTTTTTTTTTTTATTCAGAGTTTGATTTTTATTTTTATTCAGAGTGTCGTTACGCGGTGACACAGGGGGCTTGTAACAGACTAATTTATTTAATTAGTAATATAAAATTTTGAAATTTATAGGTGTTATGTACACAGCACCACAAAAATAATAAGTGAAATGTACCTCTGACCAAACTTGATGGATTACTTGTTTTTGGGGTCGCTGAATCCGAATCCGAAGCCCATTTTGCGTCATCACTTCACACATTTTTTTATCCTCAATAAGCTGCGGAAAAATGGCAAAAAATGACAAAAAAATACTCTAGAACCCAATCAAACCTCATAACTCAATACCTCAATAACTTCATACCTCTAATCCCATAGCCCTAAGCCTCAAAGTGCATGTCAATTTTCATCGAAATCCGATGAATAAAAATGCACTTATGGTGGGCCAAACGAAATTTAAGTTTTAAATCCTAACTACCCCGTAATCCATCGGGTCAGTCCTAAAATTTAACTGTAGGATATACTTATGAGCACCAATATTTATGCAAAACATCTCGATCCGATCATTACAACGCGAGTTATAATGCGTTAAAGTCTGCGTACACACTATTATTTTTGAGTCAGTGAATCGATCCGAAGTTTTTTTTTTGGATCTACCACTATTGAAGGCTGAAAATAGGGGTCATTGGTGAAATCTTGAATTTTTTCACTTATCTACCAAAGCATTCCACATTTTGTATACAAGGTTTTTGTGTGTCTCTAATTTGATTTCAAGAGTTATTGTTTTGATTTACTACCCTCGAAGGATGGAAAATTGGGTGGGGCTCATGTGAAATTTTCAGTTTTTTCAATTACAGATCGAATGTTCGAATGAATATTGTATATAATACTCGTCGAAGTTTTTCACTTTCGCCTGCCCTATTGGATCCGCCACTTTTAATTTTCAAAACATGATTTTAGATTTGTAATCAGCGACCTCAAAACCTTCTATACAAGTATTGCTTTTTATACAAGTTTTCTCAAATTTTTAGTTTTTCACCCATTGGATTGGATCCGCCATTTTGGATTTTCAAAATATGTTTTCAGATTTGTTATCAGTGACCTCACAAACTCCTACATATAGCTTTTCAGATTTGCACAAATTTTTAATTTTTGTCAGCTATATTCGCCATTTTGAATTTTCACAATTTGATCCCAGATTCGTAATGAGTGATCTAAAAAACTCCCTACATGCAGTTTTTCTGAGATTCTGAATCCATTTTGGATCGACCATCATGAAATTTAAAAATCTGATTCCAGATTCAGCAACTCCAAAAAACTGATCAGCAACCTCGAAAAACTTTTATCAAAACAATTTCCGGTCCGGTTTAAAAATAAAAAATTTGCTCCGCACTAGAGGGTTAAAGACGCCATATTTAGTCCGGTATATTGAATTCTATAATTCATATGCCAGGTATGGGTTCAGCGCGCTCAAAAACTCTTATATACCAAGTTTGGTTAAAATCCCTAGAAAATTGAGAAAGTAATTCGTGCTATTTGATCATACGATACAATACCAACATTGGTACTTTTTATTTTGATCATATACGGTACAATACCAGTGAACCGGTTAAGTACAATGGCACCAATGATGTCACTCTTCCCGGCTTAGTCCGGGAAATACGTACTTTCCAGATTAGGTTGGAAATGTGCTACTTTCTCAAAGGGAAAACATCAGGTACCTTCCGGCCGGTTGCCGAAAAATTAAGGTATATAATATGGGCTTTTCGACTGAATTAAACTATAAAACTATCCTATAACCCATAGCACCTCTATACTTACCACAACACGACGTTCACTTAGCCTAATCCCTACTCCACAACGGGACCTTTTGTCGTATAAATGGCATTTGCTCCACTTCGACCAGTCACTTACTTCACAGTCAACAACATCTACATCTGGATCTTCGCTTGCAATCATACTAGCACTCTCGATCTCTTGGAAAACACCACTCTGGTTGTCCTCTTCTAATAGGTGGACCATAGAAAAAAAGCTGTTTTAACATTCGTATCTCACAACTCCAACGCGTAGAGGAATGTTATACGTATGTTTATTACTTTGGTTTCTAGTTACTTTTGATGGATTATTTAGTTCAAAAAGTTTCAGTGGTCACTCCCTAAAGCTGGAACAATTGATCAGAGGTTAGTGCGTGAGGGAAGCCACAAGATGCTCTTTTTCAGAAGGAAAACATACCTCCATCTTTCAAGAGAAGGTATACGCTATCATATAATGCGCAAGGATAAAGAACCAGGGAACTTGCACATATAGGATAAATACAATAACCGATAGTGAGGCAACCTTTGGAGCTCTGAGTTGCAAGGTAATAGCCAGGAAGCACTCAAAGAACTGGCAAACCACACTACATTGAGGCTAGTGTAGATTGACGAACTTGCAAGGTGTTTGCAACTCCATGTGTTGGTCTGGAACCAGCCTTTGGGATAACAAAAATTACGGTGCGACAAATAAAAAAAAATGGGTGCAAATCCAATATAAGAAACATTGGAGTAATACTCCAAAACTACCACAGGGCTATAAAGGCCTTATAAAGGGTATATATGTGCTAAAAGAACTGAAAGTCTACTAAAAGGTAAAAGGTAAAAGGTTGTCAGATATATTTTCTAAAATTGCTAAGCTCACTATACAATTATACTTCATACTTCAGTAAACTGTTAGTTCGTGACGTTCTTAGAAAGCTAGTTTGGAAATATTTAAAAAAAAATTCATAGATATAAATTTATTAGTTAGCATTAAAATAAGGCGTTTAAAATTGCTGTCGTTACAAACGTGCGACAAATAAAAAAAAATGGGTGCAAATCCAATATAAGAAACATTGGAGTAATACTCCAAAACTACCACAGGGCTATAAAGGCCTTATAAAGGGTATATATGTGCTAAAAGAACTGAAAGTCTACTAAAATAATAGGAACCAGCTAAGAATAGTTACAGGGTACCTTACGGGATATGCCACAGTTAAAGGTTACATAAACAAAATGGGGATATACAACGGAGATCTCAGCAGATTTGGTAATGAGATTGATCGATCTATCAGATTGTGATGCATTAGATCAAGTATGTAGAAATATACATATGTAGGTATTTAATCGAACATTGAGGGTATGCTTTTAGCACATTTCCTGATTGAAATATTTAATTTAAACAAATTCAGTTTTTTTTGTTTCTCTCGATTGATTGATTAGGATTTGAAACACATATTCGATTCTTCGAAAATTTCGAAACCTCGTAAAGCTTTAGGCACAAGTTAATAACAAGCAAACTAAAAAAAAATGAGGTGAATTTTCCCATCTATTAGAACAGTTTTAAAGGGCTGCACCATAATATTTCAGAACTTCAACAAATTACAACTACCTTAAATTGTTGCTGTATTTTCATGATATTATGTTAAGCTACTGTTGACGAATCATCTTTCATTTTTGGAAAAATATTGCCGAAAATTAAAGTTTCATCGATTTTAAAGCATTATTCTAACGTTCTTGAAGAGTTGAAGGAACATACTGGTGTAATACATTAACTTGTACTACACCAAAGAACTATGGACTAAGATAAATAATAAATCAAGTAAATAGTCTTGAAAATATAATCTATATTCACACTGAGTACTGCTATATTTGAGTTATTTAAATGTCGACTATGAATGTTCACTAGTATAATGCAATAACTTCATGCTACTTATTTTTAAGACCTCTTCTTAAAAACGCAATTTCTCAAATTAATATTTCTCTTTTAGTGCATCTCCAAGTCAGGATCACAGAAAAAATTAATGAAACGAATGATCATCCTCGTATCTTACATAATGTTTCTATTAGATTAGAACTATATGTCAGATTTGTTTGGACCAAGGTGGTAGACATATACATAGCAAACCCTTTAAATTGTTTGCGTAAATAAAATTTTAATGAAAACTTGCCTGATTCCTGAGTTGACTAATATTATGTTATACTATTTCTAATGTAAATGTGAAGACAAAAAAAAGCAAGGTTGTCAGATATATTTTCTAAAATTGCTAAGTTCACTATACAATTATACTTCATACTTCAGTAAACTGTTAGTTCGTGACGTTCTTAGAAAGCTAGTTTGGAAATATTTAAAAAAAATTCATAGATATAAATTTATTAGTTAGCATTAAAATAAGGCGTTTAAAATTGCTGGAAAAAATAATTATCCGGCAATGCTTCGCCGGCAACGCTTCGCTGCCGGCGAAGAGCTGGCAACAGCTTCCGTTTAGCCAGCCAGCCGTCGGTCAGCCAGCTCCATTTGCAGTAACCCATTACAGTATTGTCCTATTGCATCCAATCCAATGCGTTATGTTGGTTATATATTTATGTGGTCCATTGTGTCGTAAAATGTTTTACGACGTCGTTAAAATGATTTATGACTTTTGGAATTCTTACTTATTTCCGCCAGTGACGTGCATTTCAGCTAGGTTTATTAACACAGACAATTTTTTCAGATTGTCTGGGCTAAATGAGCTTTATTTACAGAAAATTATATTACAAATATTAAGAGTTTTGTATGCAGGCTAATTTTAATCTCCTATATGATTTGAATGAAAAAAATTATTTCACAATTTTCAAATTTATAAAAGATATATGCACGCCATTGGGCGGCGTTAGCCCTCAAAGGAATTAAAAATATACGTCTTCACATTGAGTTTAGAAAGACTATACCCTTACCTTTATCGCATTCCTTTGTGCAATTTTCGGTTTGCAATTTAAAACACGCATGCCATTCCTCGTCTGTGAGACTGGAGTTCCTTTTCTGGAGAAATCTGCTTCTAGAACCGATTGCGTTGCAAGTTGCGTTGCACTTAGACCAATTTCCCCAGAATGTACCTGGGCAATTTGGGTCCTAAAATGTGAAAAACCGGTGGTAAAAGAAGTTAAAATAGGAATATTTTTCAAAAATATGTCCCACTAACTTCACAAAAAAGTATATGACGAAATGTTATATCTGTAAATCCCTAGGTAGTTCTGGTAGAACAGGTAGAGGAAGAGGGCTTCTAGGGAGCTTTTTTACAAGGAGTTCTCAGTATTTTAGCGTTTCCTATTTATATGAATGCATACAAATGTGCGATATTTCACTAACCCTACTGATAGGAAGTCCACGTAGATTTGACGGAGATGTCACTTAAATTATGGGCGGACCCATAATTTTCACGCATTTTGGTCATTAATCACTGGATGTGATGTATTATGTGCATTGTTTGTCTACACAGTTGCTTCGAGACAATGGCGTGGCACTATTGTATCTTTCCGAGCAACGTTGGCAATTTATTTCCTCATTAAAAGTTATTGTTAATATTTAGGACGTTGTAGCAAACTGTTGTATAGGCCTTTTGATGTTAGTGATAGTAATTTCAATTTTTCAATTTATTCATTAAAACCTTATAAAAAGGACATGAAATGTCAGCACAAACAAAACAATTAGAATATATATGTACATTTTTGTATATGGTTATACATAGATTATATACACAAGTACATTTTTGTATATCTACATCACATGACAACACAAGCAATTACTTATATCTAGTTAACAGAATTTTCTTTACTAAGAATCTATAAATTCTTTAAGGTCATAAAAACATTGCTCCACAAGAAACGCTCTAAGATCCTTTTTTAATTTATGTTCACAACTATTGTTTTTTTATCGCATCCGGTAATTTATTATATATAGTACTGCATATATACCGTGGATTTTTCTTTGACAATGAGAGATGGTTTGGAGGATGGTTTGGAGGAG